>JAXQQM020073787.1:0-122696 GCA_034641835.2 Pinus albicaulis
AAAACCACCAAAAATTAAACCTCACAAGATGGTTGTGCCTAATGCAATGCAAGCCAAATATAAAACCCAAAATATTACAAACAACTTACCGAAAAATAAAAATATAAATGGTAACATAATGCTCATTTAAATTCATAAAATAATAATTGATGTTAAAACATAAACTTTCCAATGTTGGAAGAAATCCCTCAAAATTGTAATAACTTCTTCCTGTTTCAATGATCATATGACGAGGACTTTGCTAGGAAGTGGCCAGAAAAGCCATGACGATAGACAAATAAGACATTTCCTGTAAATGGGATCTTACAATTTGGGAGGCATTTGAAACGTAGAGGCTCATTTTGAAGCGAGGCAACTTTGTCTAAATCCACCGGCGTCGTGCTCATTTTAATTTCCACGGCTCTACAAATTGTTGTAAAAATCGGGTGTACTGTGCCTCCTCATATTTCTCTGGCAATTCAAATCTCAGATCTTCAAGAGCAGAGGCGCTATGAAGCAAACAATGTTACGCTCCCTCTCCCAATGGCCAGTTATTTTTGGAAATAACTGCAGTTAATCATTTATGGAAACCAACTGTAGTAATTTCCTTAATTTATGGAAACCAACTGCAGTCATTTCCTTAAATTATGGAAATCAATTTCAGTTAATTAATTTTCTTGTTGGGAGCTTCTGAAGTGGTCCATTACTCCCACTGCAGTTCTCTACCATGATTTGTGGAACACTTGACACATAGCCAACAGAAGCTTGATGGAAGCTTGGCTATAAATACTTATATTTGGTCCCCAAGCTCACTAACTCAATCCCTTTCAGTTTTACACCATCAAATGAGAGTGATTAGAGCTTGGAAGTCCCTTCAGATTTAATGTATTCTTTTTCTTTCTGCTTATGTGAGAGATTTTGGGAGAGTTTTGTAAATCCAAGATCGGAGTTTGCAAAGTTTTTTTATCTCTCTGCTTTGACTGTTACTCTGAAGGTTTTCTCCTTGCGTTGGACTGCACATCGTGAGCAATTAATTTTTGTTAAAAGCGGTAATTGCATTGAAAGTGACTACTGGATTTGATCGAGCCAACGTGTTGTTGAAACACTCTATGAACCATTGTTGTTCTTCCTTGGTGCTTTCTGTGGGCACTATTCTTCGTGAAATTTGGTTGTCGATTAGTGGACTTCGGTGCGTGGCTTGTGAGTTTGATGAGTTGACTTAGAAATTGGGGATTGAGGCAAAATCTGGGGTAGATCAGGTGACATTCTGAGTGTGAGTAGCATCAATGGCTAGAGGTATGATTTATTGGGCATTAATTTTTATTTTTCAATTCTTTTAAAGTATTTATTTCACATTTATAGAATCATTACCAAAATTACATTTGGTATCATAGCCAAGTTTTATCTCTGCCTTGGTGATTATAGACATGTTTGGCTAAATGTAATATTTTGAGAATTTTCCGAATTAAAGCATTTATTTGGAAATATTCTAATTTTTGCTCAATTTTATGCTTATAATATTTATTTAGTTGAATTATATGCAATTTGGATAATTGTTGTGCAATTTAATTTTCATGAATTAATTATTTCTACTTTAATTAAAACATGCTATTTTGGATGAGTATACAAGACCCATCGTTAAATGTTATGCATGAATATTATAGTTTTATTTATGCAAATTATCATTATTCTCATATCAAGTTAATTTTTATATAAATAATGTCTAGTGATCCGTATAATTTAGAGAATAGCCACAACATCTCTAATTAAATAAAATTATATATTATGATTAATTATGATCACATAAAGAATATTTAGATATTAATTGTAATTAATTATACTAAATATAATAAATTTTATCCCACAAGAATTTTTGTTATATTTATGTAATTAATTAGGATAAAATATTCATAACTTACCCACAGGAGTTATGAATTAATAGTTTTATCATAAAGTTCAAAACTAAGATAGAATTTATATCAATTTATAATCATAATATACCCTTATAATTATGAATTAAGTGAATAATTTGATAAATTCTATCATAAAGAATAGCTGAATTTTCTTGAATTGAAAATTTAGTGCACAGACAATTTTTATGTCATTAGATTCAATTTTAAAACATGATTTACATTGGTAAAGCATGAAATTTTATTTATGCCTCAATTTTAACATAAGCATGTGATTTTTAATTTTATGCAGTTGTACAACCTGCAAATTTCTCTAAAATTCGTACTGATATCCCTGAACTTAAGGGAGATAACTATAAGGTCTGGAAGGAGAGAGTTCTCCTTCATTTGGGGTGGATGGACATAGACTATGCTATTAGGAAAGATGAACCACCGACACTCAATAATACCAGCACTGCAGTGGACATCACGCTTTATGAATGATGGGAATGATCTAATCACATAAGCATGATGTTCATTAAGACTTAAATTTCAGTTGGTATTCGTGGTTCGGTTGAATAGCATGAAAAGGTCCAAGACTTGCTGAAAGCCATTGATGATCAATTCGTCACTTCAGATAAAGCACTAGCTAGCACCCTAATCATGAAGTTCTCATCCCTAAGGCTCACCAATGTGAAAGGTGTGCGCGAGCACATCATGCAAATGAGAGACATTGTGGCTCAATTGAAGAAACTCAAGGTTGAAATATCAGAGTCTTTCCTAGTGCACGACATCTTGAACACCCTTCCACACCAATACGAACCCTTCAGAATCTCATACAACACACATAAGGATAAATGGTCAATTAATGAACTCATGACCATGTGTGTTCAAGAGGAAGAGAGACTGGTGATGGAAATGGGAGAAAGTGCAATGCTGGCAACGCAAGGAAAGGGAAAATCTCAAGCCAATCGGAAAGGGAAAGGTAAAATACCTCCCCAAGCCGATATCAAGAAGGATTCCAAGCATTTCTTCTGTAAAAATAAGGGACACGTGAAGAAGGAATGCGCCAAATTTCAAAAATGGCTTGCGGACAAAGGTAATCCAATCTCGTTTGTTTGATATGAATCTAATATGGTTAATGTCAATATTAACACCTGGTGGATTGATTCTGGATCAACAATTCACATTTCGAATTCCTTGCAAGGTTTGCAAAACCTAAGGAAGCTAGTGGGCAGTGAGCAAAGCATCTTATCAGGAAATAATATGGGCTTGCATGTGGAAGCTATAGGAACATGTTATTTAACTTTAAGTAGTGGCTTTGTTTTAGAATTAGAAAAGACCTTTTATGTAGCAATTTTTTCTAGAAACTTGATTTCAGTTTCAAGGCTTGTACCTTTTGGATATTCCTTTAACTTTTCAGAAACATCCTTCAGTTTATTTTATAAATATTATTGTGTTTGGAATGGTATTTTGTCTAATGATCTTTACTGCATTAATTTACAAAAAAATGTCACTTATGATTCAATGCATGTTCACACTGGCACTAAAAGATGTGTTATTAATGAAAATTCCTCTAAAGCATGGCACCAGAGACTAGGTCATATCTCCATAGAAAGAATTAAAATATTGGTAAATGAAGGGGTACTTAATACTCTAGATTTTATTGATTTTGAGACTTGTGTGGAATGCATAAAGGGAAAAAAGACCAAAAAGTCAAAGAAAGGTGCCAATAAGAGTTCGAACATATTAGAGATCATACATACTGATATATGTAGTCTAGACATGGACTCACATGGTCAGAGATACTTCATCTCTTTTATAGATGATTACTCACGATATATGTATCTCTACATGCTTCATAAAAAGAGCGAAGCATTAGATGCCTTTAAGATTTTTAAGACTAAAGTAGAGAAACAATGCGGCAAACAAATTAAGATCGTGAGATCAGATAGAGGTGGAGAATATTATGGTAGATACACAAAATATGGACAAGCACCTGGGCCATTCGCAAAATTTCTTCAAGAGCATGGGATTGCTGCCCAATACACCATGCCTGGTTCACTCGACCAGAATGGTGTAGTAGAAAGAATAAACCGAACATTATTGGACATGGTGCAGAGTATGATTAGCAGCTCCAATCTTCCTAAATCCTTGTGGACTAAAGCACTTAAGACAACAGTGTATATATTAAACCGAGTTCCAACCAAGGCTGTTCCTAAAACGCCATTTGAATTATGGAAAGGTTGGAAACCGAGTTTGAGACATATGCGCGTTTGGGGATGCCTGTCTAAAGTGAGAATATATAATCCACAAGAGAAGAAGCTAGACCCAAGGACCATTAGTGGGTATTTCATTGGATATGCTGAAAGGTCTAAAGGTTATAGATTTTATTGTCCATCTCGCAGCACTAGGATTGTGGAATCAAGAAATGCAAAGTTTCTTGAAAATGACTTGATCAGTGGGAGTGATCAAACTAGGAACATAGTTTCTGAGAAGGATCATTCAGAATCTCAACCTTCCACCTCAAGTGATATATTGGTTATTGTTCACAACACCCCTCAAGTACAAACTGGTATTGAACAACCGATTGTTGAAGTTCCACAAGCTGATGACGACATTCCAATAGATCAGATAGTTCAAGAATTGCCAAGAATTTTTGAACAATGAGTTGAACCACATAGTTCTTAGGAAGATGGTGGTACAACATTAAGAATATCTACCAGACCAAAGAGATCAGCAATTCCTCATGATTATGTTGTGTATCTGCAAGAATCTGACTACAACATTGGAGCCGAAAATGATCCTGAGTCTTTTTCACAAGCCATGAGTTGCAAAGAATCAAAATTATGGTACGATTCCATGAAGGAAGAGATGAATTATATGAAGAGTAATGAAGTTTGGGATATTGTTGAGTTTCCTAATGGTGCAAAAGCCATTGGATGTAAACGGGTCTTTAAGACAAAGAAAGAATCATTGGGTAACATTGAGAGATACAAGGAAAGACTTGTTGCAAAGGGATTCACTCAGAAAGAAGGAATCGATTACACAAAGATTTTCTCTCCTGTATCTAAGAAAGATTCCTTGCGCATTATTATGGCATTAGTAGCCCATTTTGACTTGGAGTTGCACCAAATGGATGTGAAAACGACATTTCTCAATGGAGATCTAGAGGAGGAGGTTTACATGAAACAACCTGTAAGGATTCTTCTCTAGTGATGGTGAGCAATTGGTTTGCAAGCTCAAGAAATCATTATATGGATTAAAACAAGCATCCCACCAATGGTATTTGAAATTTCATAATGTAATTTCTTCTTTCGGTTTTGTAGAAAAAATTATGGATGAATGTATATACCTGAAATTCAGTGGGAGTAAAATCTGTTTTCTTGTTTTATATGTGGATGACATTTTGCTAGCAACCAATGATAAGGGTTTGCTGCATGAGGTGAAACAATTCCTCTATAAAAATTTTGATATGAAGGATATGGGTGAGGCATCTTATGTCATTGGCATTAAGATCCATAGAGATAGAGTTCGAGGCATCTTGGGTCTGTCTCAGGAAACCTATATTAATAAAATTTTAGAGAGATTTCGAATGAAGGATTGTTCACCAAGTGTTGCTCCCATTGTGAAGGGTGATAGGTTCAATTTGAACCAATGCTCGAAGAAAATTTTTGAAAGAGAACAAATGAAGAAAATTCCATATGCTTCTGCTGTCGGAAGCCTAATGTATGCTCAAGTCTGCACAAGACCTGACATTGCATTTTTTGTGGGAATGTTGGGATGATATCAGAGTGATCCAGGTTTAGACCACTGGAGAGCTGCAAAGAAAGTGATGAGGTACCTTCAAGGAACCAAAAACTACATGCTTATGTATAGACAGACGGAAAATTTGGAAGTAATTGGCTACTCAAATTCTGACTTTGCTGGATGTGTTGATTCACGCAAATCAACATCAGGATACATTTTTATGATGGCCGGTGGAGCTGTATCATGGAGGAGTGCCAAGCAGACCTTGATTGCCACTTCCACTATGGAAGCCGAGTTCGTCTCCTGTTTTGAGGCCACTTTACATGGTGTATGGCTTAAGAGTTTCATTTCTGGGCTTAGAATTATGGATTCTATCTCTAAGCCATTGAGAATATATTGCGACAATTCAGCTGTTGTTTTTATGGCTAAGAACAACAAAAGTGGGAGTCAAAATAAACACATCCACATTAAGTATTTAGCTATAAGGGAACGTGTTAAAGAAAAGAAAGTGGTCATTGAGCACGTTAGCACTGAGTTGATGATCGTTGATCCTTTGACTAAGGGCATGCCACCGTTTAAATTCAAGGATCATGTAATGAATATAGGATTATGTAGTTTCTCCTTGTATGAAAATGTTATTTTTAATGAAATTCTTAATTATTGCGATGTTTTCTCATATTTATGTGCACCTTAATTTGATTTGAGAGAATTCATCTGTGTAGGACCAAGAATAAACATAGGGTTTATTCATTAAGAAATTGTTGCCACATAAATTTTAATAGAAATAAATACATAGTAATACATGGAAGATAATACTCGTCATTAGAGGACTTATCACTATGATTCATGTATCTATTACTTAATACAGATTATCAATGGGTTTTTTAGATGACACATTAAGTTTGGAAGTATGGACCAAGTGGGAGAATGTTACGCTCGCTCTCCCAATGGCCAGTTATTTCTGGAAATAACTGCAGTTAATTATTTCTGGAACCAACTGCAGTTAATTATTTCTGGAAACCAACTGCAGTCATTTCCTTAAATTATTGAAATAAACTGCAGTTAATTAATTTTCTTGTTGGGAGCTTCTGAAGTGGTCCATTACTCCCACTGCAGTTCTCTACCATGATTTGTGGAGCACTTGACACATAGCCAACAAAAGCTTGATGGAATCTTGGCTATAAATACTTCTATTTGGTCCCCAAGCTCAGTACCACAATCCCTTTCAGTTTTACACCATCAAGTTAGAGTAAGCAGAGCTTGGAAGTCCCTTTAGATTTAATGTATTATTTTTCTTGCTGCTTATGTGAGAGATTTTGGGAGAGTTTTGTAAATCCAATATCGAAGTTTGAAAAGTTTTTTTTATCTCTCCACTTTGACTGTTACTCTGAAGGTTTTCTCCTCATGCTAGACTGCGCATCATGAGCAATTATTTTTTGTTAAAAGTGGTAATTGCATTGAAAGTGACTACTGGATTTGATCGAGCTGACGCATTGTGCAAACACTTTATGAACCATTGCTTTTCTTCCTTGGTGCTTTTTGTGGGCACTATTCTTCGTGAACTTTAGTTGTCAATTAGTGGACTTCGGCTCGTGGTTTGTGAGTTTGACGAGTTGACTTAGAAATTGGGCATTGAGGCAAAATATAGGGTAGATAGGGTGACATTCTGAGTGTGAGTAGCATCAATGGCTGGAGGTATGATTTATTGGGCATTAATTTTTATTTTTCAATTTTTTTATAGTATTTATTTTGCATTTATAGAATCGTTACCAAAATTACAATGAAATGTCAAAGTTCAAAGAAGATGGGCGCAATCTTACAAGACGCATGAGTTTAGTTCCAGGAAAATCTCAACGTAAGAGTCATCTTGTCGTCATGCCTGAGACTATGATATCACTAAGAAAAATGAACATGCATATAAGTGTTTTAAATTTGACTCCCTATCAATTTCAATCGTAGATCCAACACTGTACTCTAGGCGATTTTAGGATTTTATTTGCAGAATATTCTTTTTGAGTCATATCAGTTGTCTATGTTTGATTTGATGGAAAACTTATAAAGGAACTGGACTTGATGCTAAATATGGCATAAAGTTGTATTTTTCTCCAAATTCCAGGGAGATGTAGAGAAATGATAAATCCCTTCATATAAACACCATGGAAATAGACAGGTTGATAGGATATTGATTCCGCATTTTGGATGTGATTTGCAGCAAGGACTGAGCTTTGTGAATCCAAGGATGAAAAGGAATTTTTTTAGGAATTTTCATTTTCACTTATGATCATGGTGGATCAATTTGTACAGAAAAAAATTACGAAATAGAGTCTACGACAGGTGTTTTGAAGGAAATTTTAAGGCCAATAACTGAGGTAGATGAAGAGATTTCTTGGCCTCCAAAAGACCTAGAAAGTATGGCTTTGTTGTGCAAGGAACGATTACAGTTGAAGAGCTTAATGATGTTATAAAAAAAAATGAATAGAGTGAAATTTGATTCATACTACAAGTGTATCACATCAGCAAAGGACTCTTGGGAGCTTGGCCCCACATCTATGCCTCGTTTGTGCCTTTGGAATTGATTCGTGTAGTGGAAACAAAAATAAATACAACCCCATGATACCGAGAACAACTTAGAACATTAGAAAAACTCGGTAAATTAACAAGGCTAATTAATGACCCAAAATGTTTTTTCCCAGATCAAATGAATTCCCAGGAGCACAAAGTGCACTTTTTTAAAATGAAGTGGGTGGTCCCTTAAGAAGTTTCGTCAAAATTCCAATCAAACAGATCGGCTGCCCCAGTTGAGTATGATGTCACCCCTTTCCATTCCAAAAACCACCCAAAGGTGCCTCCATAAGAGGTTTTATAATTCGAAAGCTAGGAACCGCTCCAACTATGCTTAGAATGAATTCACCTTAGCTTGAATTATGTTGTTTTTAACAAAGTTGAGCCTATGACTATTATTAGTATTTCATTAGAATATTGTGGAGGTTCAAAGATATATTGGAATTTGGTTTATAGTTTGTAAAGGAGAGATTTATTTTTGTAACTGAAAATTAAATATTATATATAATATTTAAAAATATTTTTATTTTATTTGCAAGTATTTGAAAAGGAAAGAAAAACAAAAGGAACTATTTGGTTGTTGATCAGCAGTTGTCATTGACGTCAACCCAAGCAGCACTAAGGGCTAACCCAATATTGCATGAGAATTTTGACCTACCAAATTAATATATTTTGGGTCAATAATTCTTTTAATGGTTTCTACTTGTCGAGATGTTTCCGTTTATATATGGCATGCCATGTAATTCTTCACGGTTTGAGAGATATTCATGTTTGAAGTTTGTACCCCCAATTAGTGGGCTAAAACCCCATGGGGTTGGGGCATGGGTCATTGAAAAGTTATAATTAATATTTTTTAAGCTCCTAAAATTCCTCCCACGTTCACTTGTTGAAGCCCCTCACAACCTAAGCATTTATATAAATTGTGATCCTCATTTCCTCCTTATGCAAGGGATTTCGCCATCTGAAACAGGTCATCGTGGAATTTTCGCTCTAATTTTTTTTCTACGAAGGTTCAGAAGCTGAAATTTTTATGAGGCGAAGCCTAAATCCTGAGGAAACTTCTGTAAAAATTTCAGATCAAGGTGCAGAAGATTTTTTTAGATATGATCTGTGGAATTCAGTGTTTTTGCAGGCTCCTGAAATTAATCTCAAATAAGTGACCTTGGTAAAATCGTCATAACTATCTATTTGCATATCGTATTGGAATTTCATAAAAAGTGATAGATAGTGCAAAGATTTTAGTTTTCTCTCTATCAATTTTAGAGCCTAATGAAGAAACAATGACACGTGGCATGCCGCACAAATGCACTCTGCTGAAACAGTCCATAATTAGGGCATTGTGAGAGATTAGGTATAAATCTCTCTTGAAGAATTCAAATTGGGTCAAACCTATGGCATTGGAAATACGACTCAGAGGACTACTACAAGACCGAAAATCAGATATTGAGGATCTGAAATAACAGAGATACACCAGATTTAATATCGAGACCCTAGAAGGCAAAGAAAAAGCTAGATCATGTGTTGTCAAGGGTTGCAAAGGACCAGAATTTCTAGGGCAGCAAAGCAAATCAAGGTGTAGCAGAGGGTAGCATGAAAAGAGCAGCAAAAAAGGTTCATAACAGCAGCAAGAAGTTCATCATATGAAGTCTTCAAGTGGGCAGCACTGCATACAATCATTGTAAAGGTATCTTTGTACTAAGTCATTGTAAATACATTATTGTAAAATTTGTACTAGTATCTATCTGCCAAGGGTTGAAGAGGCAGTGTTGGGAGGCCTAGGATCATAATTAGGCGGTTGTGTCAAATTTGTGGTTATGGTCTAGTATATCTTCTTCTTCTACATCATTCTATATCATTGTAAAGTGGACCATTTTCCCTGGTACGGGAGTCCATTCTTGTTTTATTCTTCTATAGGGTGGTAGGGTGGTGCTAGGGTGAGTTGTAGCTCATTGGGTGTTGGGGCATCCATTCAGTTGAATACTGAAGGAGCATCCATCCAGTGGGAGCTAGAGAAGAATAAATTTCTAGATTATAAGAAGTTGGAGCTTTATTTTCAATTGGAGTTGAATATTAAAGAATTATTAGAAAAGCATTAGGTGGTTTTTTTCCCAGAATGGGTTTTCACCTTAAAAACTGTGTGCATTTGTGTTCCTCTTGTTTTCTGCTATAATTTTATAAACACTGATAATAATTGAATATTAACTAATGCTCTAATTGAAAGGAATATTGATTCACCCCACCCCCCCCCTCAGTATTTCCAACAATTGGTATCGGAGCTTGGTTCCTTCAATAGTAGTTTAACAGTTGGAAGGAGGTCATGGAGCATACCAAGAATGGTGTACCTCTATTCAATGAAAATAATTATGCACTCTGGAAAGGAAGAATGGAGGTCTATCTCTTGGTGCAAGGTTACAAAGTATGGGACACTGTTCAAAATGAATTTACATCAACCGCGAATGAACAAGGTAAGAAGAATTTGGTAAATGATGCAAAATAAAAGAATATTATTATCAATGGACTTATTGAATCTGCTTGCCATAAGGTGTTGGGTTGTAAAACCACCAAAAATGTATGGGACAAGCTTGAGAATATATATGTAGGTGACTCAAATGTCAAAGAAGCAAAGCTTCAAATCTATAGAGCAAAATTTGAGCAACTTAGAATGAAAGAAGATTGCAACATTGCTGCATACTTCCAATACGTTGATGAAATAACCAATACTCTAGAAGGATTCGGAGAGCCAATTGACGAGAAGACTATTATACGGAATATTCTTAGAGTGTTACTAGGGAGATTCAACCCAAAGGTATCGGTCTTAGAATACAGTGCAAATCTGGACAAACTCAGCAAGGAAGAATTACATGGAGTTCTCATAGCATATGAAATGAGACTTGATGAAGAAAAGGGTACTTCAAATCTAGAAACCGCGTTCATTGCATCTAAGCAAACCAATAAGGACAAACAACCTTCAATTGAAATGACATGCACTTGCAAGTGTGAAGAAAAGGGAGATGATGGAGAAGGTCTTTCAGATGAAGAATATGCTTACTTTATGAGAAAAATAAAACCTGGTAAGGGAAAATTCAAAGGTAAACTTCCATTGATATTTTTAGGTTGTGGTGAGGTTGGGCATTTCATAGCAAAATGTTCGAACAAAAGTGATGGCAACTCAAAAGGAAAGAAAGGCTTTAAGAAATTCAACAAGCAAGGCAAAAAGAAAGGATCCAAAAGGAACTTTCTCTCTAAAGAAGATAGCTCATCATCCAATGAAGAAAGTGACAGCAAAGAAGAAGCCAATGAGAAAGTATTGTTTATGGCCGAGCAAAATAAAAAAGAAGTATCAAACAATGAAGAAGAAGGGTTGACCATAGAAGAATTTTATGAGGAGGCAATCAAGCTTATAAAAGAGCTCAATGCTGAGAAGATCCTTTCCAATACTCTTGAAGAACAAGTTCAAGGTCTCAAAATTGAGGTTGAAGAACACAAATGTATTGAAGAGTCACTTCAAAAGAAGTTGGAAGAAAGCAACCAAGAAAGGGAAGCATTAGAAGCTGAAGTAGTCTCGCTGTGTAAGGAAGTGAAGAAGGGAAAAATTGTCCAAAACTATGCCAACAGCTCAAGGGAATTGGGAGAACTCATCAACAATCAACGATCTTACAACGACAGAATTGGCCTTGGTTACAAAGAAGAAGAAGCAGGACCTTATACAACAAAATACAATGAACCTATGAGATCTGACATACATGTAGAATTCATTGGACAAGATTCGCAAGCACATCCTTGGAAGACGATTCCTCGATGAATATTTTCATCTAGGTACCAACATATTTTTCATGGCTATTGTTATTCATGTGGAAAATTTGGTCATAAAGCTGTAGAATGTCACACGTACCCTAGGAACCAATACAATTCCAAGAGATTCTTCAAATATGAACCTCCCAGGGCTCAACAAAACATCAATAGATTTGAACATTTAAGAAATAATATGGAATGTTACAAATGTCAAAAATTTGGACACATAGCCAGAGACTGCAACTTGAAAATCCTCCAGAAGAATCTTCGAAGCCACAGAATGAATGAACATGGAAGAAGAAGAAGACTCATAATTGTGCTCTCGCTCTCAAGGCTCAAAAAAATAAAGATGTGTGGTATGCTGACAGCGGTTGCTCAACGCATATGACTGGAGATAGAAGGAAATTTGTATCTCTAAAAAAGAAGAAGGATGGAACCATATCCTTTGGAAATGATGGATCTTCAAATGTTATAGGATCAGGTACTGTCACTCTTGGAAGCAAAGATGTTATAGCCAAGAATGTTCTATTGGTCGAAAACATGAATCACAATCTGCTTAGTGTTGGACAAATGTGTGATCAAGGACACACACTGCTATTCAACTCCACAAAATGTGAAATCAGGAAAGGCAGGTATGGTAAAATTGTGGCTACAACAAGTCGAGCTCCAAATGACATATATGTTCTGGATGAAGCAACTAAAGCATGTCTACTAGCTAAAGAAGATGAAAGCTGGTTATGGCACAAACGAAAAGGTCACATAAACTTTGAAAATCTTGTTAGGATAAGCAAAAAGGAATCAGTACGAGAAATGCCGAAAATCTCAAAACCTTCCAACACACTATGTGAGGCATGTCGGCATGGCAAGCAGACAAAATTCCAATTTAAAACAAAAGAACACTTTGCATCACATCCATTAGAATTGATACATACTGATCTATGTGGTCTTGTGAGAACAAAAGGCTTACATGGAGAATTATATTTCATGTTAATGATAGATGACTATACCAGGATGGAAACCGTCAGTTTCCTAAAGAAAAAATCTGAAGCATTTGAGTGCTTTAAGATCTACAAGGAGTTGGTTGAAAATGAAACTCATTTGAAAATAAAGTGTTTAAGATCAGATAATGGTGGAGAATTCACTTCCAAATTATTTCAACAATACTATGACGAAAATGGAATAAAAAGGCAATTTTCAGCAGCATGAACACCTCAGCAAAATGGAGTTGTTAAAAGAAAGAATAGAACCATATAGGAAATGGGTAGAACAATGTTGAAGGACTCAAAATTGGATGAAAAATTTTGGGTTCAAGCAATTGATACGACAATCTTCATTATCAACCGAAGTCTTCTCAGAAATAATTGCAACAAGACTCCATATGAATTATGGAAAAGAAAACCAGCTAATGTAAAATATTCCAGAATCTTCGAAAGAAAATGTTATGTCAAAAGAGGAGATAAAAATTTGGGTAAGTTTGAATCACGTGTTGATGAAGGTATCTTTGTTGGTTATTCACGCAAAAGAAATGCCTATAAATGCCATAATCTAAGACGAAAAAAGATAGTGGAGAGCATAAATGTTACATTTGACGAAGATGGTGTTCTAGCGAGTAATGATGAGGATCTAGAATCTTTGAAACTTGAGACAGAGGCTGAAAAAGACAGATAAAATTGTAGAACAAGAAGCAACTATCAATGAGGAAGAAGTAAACAATGATCATCAAGATATACCAGAACAACAACAAGAAGATCCTCCAAGGAGAACAAAAGAGTGGATTCAAAAGAACCATCCATCAAATCAAATCATTGGTGACATAAATGAAGGTCGACAGCTTCATTCATCACAACAAGCTCACGTTGCTTTTCTAACAACCTTTGAGCCTAGTAGTTTTGAGGAAGCTAGCCAAAATGAACATTGGGTAGTAGCTATGAATGAAGAATTGGATCAAATTGAGAAGAATAACACCTGGGAATTAGTTCCACGACCAAAAGATAAAAATGTCATTGGGACTAAATGGGTGTTCAGGAACAAATTGAATGAAGATTGGCAAGTTACCAGAAACAAAGCAAGATTGGTTTGCAAAGGCTATGCACAAGTGGAAGGAATTAATTTCAATGAAAAATTTGCACCAGTTGCCAGAATGGAAGCCATCTGAATGTTTCTTGCCTATGCATGTTCAAGAAAAATCAAAGTCTACCAAATGGATGTTAAGTCAACATTTTTGAATGGAGAATTAGAAGAAGAAGTTTACATCGAACAACCTGAAGGTTTTCTACTATCACAAAAAGAATACTATGTCTGCAGGTTAAAGAAGGCTCTATATGGTCTCAAGCAGGCTCCTAGAGCATGGTATGCTCGTCTTGATGGATATCTATGTCAACAAGGGTTCAAGAAAGGTACTGTTGATAGCAATCTTTATGTACAAATAGATAAAGATAATTTAACAATCGTTGAGGTATATGTGGATGATATAATATTTGGTAGCAATGACGATCGACTAAGTAAGAACTTTTCTACAAAGATGCAAAGTGAGTTTGACATGTCTTTACTTGGTGAGCTGGCATACTTCTTAGGGCTTCAAACATCTCAGCAAGAGAAAGGAATATTTATATTTCAAGCCAAGTACATCAAGGAAATGCTCAAGAAATTCAAAATGGAAGATTGAAAACCCGTCCTTACTCTAATGGTAACAGGTTGCAAATTGAACATAGACGACTCATCTAAGGATGTGGATTAGAGGTTGTACAGATCTATGATTGGTAGTCTTCTATATGTAACAGCCTCTTGGCCAGATGTTATGCAAGCAGTTGGACAAGTAGCAAGATTCCAAGCAGCACCAAAAGAATCACATATTATTGTCGTCAAAATAATTCTTCGATATCTAAAGGGCACAAAAGAATATGGCTTGTGGTATCCCAAGGGTAATAATCTCATTATCCAAGCCTTTACAGATGCAGATTGGGCAGTAAGTGTTGATGATCGTAAGAGTACTAGTGGAGCAACATTTTATCTAGGTGGTTGTCTCGTATCATGGTTGAGAAAAAAGAAAACTTCAATCTCGTTATCTACAGCGGAAGCAGAATACATTGCAGTAGCATCATGTTGTACTCAATTCCTTTGGATGAAACAAACTTTTCAAGATCTTCAAGTACAATTCAGTGAGCCTATTCCCATATTCTGTGACAACACTAGTGCCATCAGCACCTCCAAGAATCCTATCATGCATTCAAAAACAAAACACATTCCGATCAAATGTCATTTTGTTAGAGAACAAGTCGATGAAAAGAATATCAAACTTGAGTATGTTTGTACAAAAGAACAAATTGCTGATATATTAACTAAACCTTTACCTCGTGAAGCATTTAAATATCTTCATCAAAAGCTTGGGATTTTCCCAAGTTCTCATTAGATTACAGGTCTGCAGGATGGTTGTGTGTCAGTGGGAGTGGAAGTGTGTACAGGTCCGCAGGATGGTTGTGTTTCAGGGGGATTTACCCTTTTCCATTGATGTCAAATGGGGAGAGAATGTTGTAGGAAGAGGTGTCATGATCGCAGGGGGAGTACTTGTGTTGCCATCAATGCCAAAGGGGGAGATTGTTGATCATCGGTTGCCATTGATGTCAACCCAAGCAACACCAAGGGTTAACCCAATATTGCATGGGAATTTTTACCTAAAAAATTAATATATTCTGGGTCAATAATGCTTTTGATGGTTTCTACTTGTCGAGATGTTTCCGTTGATATATGGCACGCCATGTAATTCTTCACGGTTTGAGAGATATTCTTGTTTGAAGTTTGTACCCCCAATTAGTGGGCTAAAACCCCATGGGGTTGGGGCATGGGTCATTGAAAAGTCATAATTAATATTTTTTAAGCTCATAAAATCCCTCTCACTTTCACTTGTTGAAGCCCCTCTCAACCTAAGCATTTATATAAATTGTGATCCTCATTTCCTCCTTATGCAAGGGATTTCACCATCTGAAACAGGTCATCGTGGAATTTTCGTTCTAATTTTTTTTTCTACGAAGGTTTAGAAGCTGAAATTTTTATGAGGCAAAGCCTAAATATTGAGGAATATTCTGTAAAAATTTCAGATCAAGGTACGTAACATTTTTGGAGATATGATCAGTGGAAGTCAGGTTTTTTGCAGGCTCCTGAAATTAATCTCAAGGAAGTGACCTTGGTAAAATTGTCATAACTCTCTCTATGAGTATCGAATTGGAATTATATAAAAAGTGACAGATATTGCATAGATTTCAGTTTTCACTCTATCAATTTTAGAGCCGAATGAAGAAACAGTGACACATGGTATACAGCACAAGTGCACTCTGCTGAAACAGTCCATAATTAGGGCATTGTGAGAGATTGGGTATAACTCTCTCTTGAAGAATCCAAATTGGGTCAGACCTGTGGCATTGGAAAGACAACTCAGAGGAATACTACAAGACCAAAAATCAGATATTGAGGATTTGAAATAACAGATATACACCAGATTCAATATCGAGCTCCTAGAAGGCAAAGAAAAAGCTAGATCATGTGTTGTCAAGGGTTGCAAAGGACCAGAATTTCTAGGGAAGAAAAGCAAAGCAAGGTGCAGCAGAGGGTAGCATGAAAAGAGCAGCAACCAAGGTGCATAATAGCAGCAAGAAGTTCATCATATGAAGTCTTCAAGTGGGCAGCACTGCATACAATCATTGTAAAGGTATCTTTGTACTAAGTCATTGTAAATACACTATTGTAAAATTTGTACTAGTGTCTATCTGCCAAGGGTTGAAGAGGCAGAGTTGGGAGGTCTAGGATCATCATTGGGTGGTTGTGTCAAAGTTGGGGTTATGGTCTAGTATATCTTCTTCTTCTACATCATTCTATATCATTCTAAAGTGGACCATTTTCCCTGGTACAGGAGTCCATTCTTCTTTTATTCCTTTATAGGGTGGTAGGGTGGTGCTAGGGTGAGTTGTAGCTCATTGGGTGTTGGGGCATCCATTTAGTTGAATACTGAAGAATCTCGGGCATTGGAGTGTCCATCCAGTGGGAGCTGGAGAAGAATGCTTTTCTAGATTCTAGGAAGTTGGAGCTTGATTTTCAAT
This sequence comes from Pinus albicaulis, assembly GCA_034641835.2. Classification (NCBI taxonomy): domain Eukaryota; kingdom Viridiplantae; phylum Streptophyta; class Pinopsida; order Pinales; family Pinaceae; genus Pinus; species Pinus albicaulis. The sequence continues at coordinate 17,063 of JAXQQM020073787.1, forward strand.
TGGAATTGAATATTAAAGAAATATTAGAAAAGCATCAGGTGGTTTTTGCCCCGGAATGGGTTTCCACCTTAAACATTTTTGTTTCTCTTGTTTGATGCTATCATTATACAAACACTGATAATAATTTAAGATTAACTAATGCTCTAATTGAAAGGAATACTGATTCCCCCCTCCCCCCCCCCCTCTCTCAGTATTTCCAACATTGGTAACCATGCCAAGAATCAGTTTTAGAAACTGATTGAAATAGTTAGGTCTAGGAGGGGTAATAAAATCAAAGAGAGACTCATTGCAAAGGTTCCAGATTTTTGGACCTCATAGTACCACAAATTTTGTACTTGATATTTATGATGATGAATAAGTATTTCTAGAAGAATTTCAAGAAATTTCTTGGTACAATTAGTTTTTCCTATTTCATTATGTGTTTTTATTTCTTCTTAGAATGAAGTAATATATGATTGCTGGTATCTAATATTACATTTGTGATCTAGAGTTAAAATCCTTTATGTAGTGCTCCTTTATTTTGAATATCATTTCTTCTTAACCATTTTCTTCTAAAACTAAAGATAATAGATTCTATAATAGCAGCTTGCTATCAGAAGTTTTCCATCAGAATTTTCAATCTCATTTTATCTTTATTTGTATCCATCATTTGAAGGCATTGTGAGGGTTTTGTTCTGTTATAAAGATTAAAGGGTTTTAAGTATTATATTCTGGGGTTTTCAAAATGAAATGGAAACACATATTTTTATTTCAAATTTATGATAAATGTCTTGAGCATTGATCTCAACACAACCTGAGATTGTTTCTCAAGGTACAACACTATCATTGAATATTTATCGGATCATTATTCCAGGGTGCACTCCCATTGTGCATATGATTCCATCTGGAAATTCTAATGACCAAAAAAATTTTATCCCCAACATTCCCTTCTCTACTACATAGTCCTTCAGGAAATCCGGTTACCCCCTTCCATGCAATCACACACCTTCCAAGTTTTGTTGGCACCCCCATCCCGAGAAGTTCATCCCTTGGCAAGGTTCCCTCGCATTGGAAGTTCCAAAAACCAAGGCATATCCCTTCCTCAAAACCATCATACTGGTCATAGAATTCTACTGGAAATAAATGGACAGTATTGGGTATTAGTGTCCCACAATGGCCATGCTCCCGAAGTGATTTACCAACATATTGTTGCATGTTCCAATTCATTTTACTGATGTTGCTAGTTCTTTAAATTGGTTTCAACTACCCAACCGAGAATTTCTGTGCTTTCCTATACCAAGCACATAATTCCCATTAGACTCAAAATGAATTGAAATAAACTCAAATAATACCTCATTGGTAGCTCGTCAACAAGGTACACTTGCAGTCCTATTCACTTTTTGTCACAACAAGTCAATTTAATTGTTTGATCAATCATCATGTATAAACATATCACATTCAGTTAGCTCAAAATGCAACCATCATAAATCAAAATCATATATTACATATAACCATCATAAACCAGAGTCATAGATCACATGTAATCATCATGAGTTAGAATCACAAATCACATGCATAATAAAACTAAACTAAAATATTTATACTTATCCTTTAATCGATCCTTAGCTTCTACCATTATGCTTTGTCCTCTCCATATGCACACCAGATTGGTTTCCAAACTCAAAAAACACCCAATGCCTTCTCTTTAACCACATATACATACACATAGTGTGTATCACACACTAGAAACTACACATGACATACATCACCATATAATACATGCACCTAACTCTGACATACAACACATACACCTACACCCAGTGTTCGATGCAACACAATACATACACCTACATCCATTGTGCGATGAAACATAATAAAGACACCTACATCTGGTGTACAACACAAAACATACACCTACATCTGGTGTAAAACACAATACATATAGTTACACAGAGTACAACACAACCAATACACATGTCACAATACCACGACTACACAATGCATATACGTAGTACCGAATGCCCACAACACTACATGTATGACATGCACACAATACCACATGTATACCAGTACCATATGCAAAACATGTACGCAATACCACATGTACATACCATCGCTTGCACAATGTGTGCACGTCATAACATGTACATGACACTACCTGCACAACGTGTACACAATGCCACATGTACACCACACTACCTGTATAATGTGTACACAATACCACATGTACACAAAACCACATGCACGACATGTACACGACACCACATGTACACATCACCACAAGCACAACATGGACACAACACCAACTGCACATAGCACCACATGTACAAAATGTACACAACACCACATGTACAATCATGCACACAACATCATATGTACATAGCATCATATTTAAGACATGCACACAAAACCATAGGCACACAACAACACATATCCAACATGTGCACTGTACGATATTTACACAACACCGCATATCCGACATGTACACAACACCATCTATACCCAATACTGCATATGAAATATACACACAACACCATATATACAACTGACACACAACACCATAGGTACAATTAATTAATATATAATGTGCGCAAAATATACACAACAATAGCACTGCACATCCAAAACCACACTATCTCTACCAAGAAACTTTGCTTCCAATGTCTCTCCTCCATCCACGCTTATCTAGCATGTTGTGGATCACGTTGGTTTCATCCTTATGATGTATTTCTCAGTATTACTTTTCCAAAACATAAGCATAGGCATAATACAAGCATATAATATCAATTCATATCCACATGATACTAACCTCATAGATATGTTAGGGTTACTCTCCCCACTTGATTCCTCATAAGACCAAAAACCTCTTCATGCAATTCAACTTCATAAGAAATCATTCCTCCACAAGAATTATCCTTGAAAAAGCTATCATACAATGACATAGATACATATATACATACATATATATAATCAATAGCATAAAAAAATCATGATCCTGTCAGACAACGACATATATACAAACATATATACATATAAACATTATCATTAAAATATCATGATCCCTACCGCTCTTGTTAGAAAATTGCATGCATATATATATATATATATATACATGTGAACACTAGCACAAAACAATCCTAATGACCATGCCATTCAACGATATACATACATACATATATGCATATATAAACATAAACATAATCATAGTCAGAACACACTTACCAAATATTGTAAGGTCAAGGTTAAGAGAACTTCCTTTATCTATGCCCAACATGCACAAAATTGAGAACCAAAGTTCCCAACTTAGCCAAGGCATCTAATGCCTCAAATCCCTTTACTTTATCTTAACTGGTTACCTTATGAATATTATTCCATTGTCCATTTATCCTAATGGACCCAACCAACACAACCAGTTGTCATATTCTTACCTTTTGATTCCCTTATACATGCAACGAGCTTCATCCAAGTCTTACATTACTTGTTGGGTACCACACAACTCTCCCTAAGCTCCATTAAATTTCCTCTTTCCCAAACCAATTCCAAAGACTCTCAAAACAAAAAAAAGACAAGAACAAGAAACAAACACGAAGAAAACAATGAAAACCAATAAAAATATGACACCACAAACAAAGTGGCAAGGCCTTGCACCGAATATAAACAAAACTGCAAACCAAGTGAAACCAAATCACAAAGACCAGATGCACAAAAATAGCAACAAACACCATGAATCAGTCCCCATGGTTCTAAAGGAAATCTCAGCCTGAGCCTTCTTCGAGATTTGATGGAAATATATTTTCCATGCAATTCCCTGCATCACACTACCATAAACACATATATGTCAGTGCATAAGATAATATAATAATATACCAGTTATCTTACCTTTTTGTGCCAAGCACACTGCCTTGTGACTGAACACATCCATGTCATTTCTCAAGGGACTCCAACTCCTATGACGAATCCAACTATAACTAGAAACTAGATAATATACCTTGCAAACACATGTCCATGACTATAGCACATATCCATATAGTGTTAGAAAAAATCAAGGTTAAGAAGACTTCCTATATGTAGAGCACTCATTCGTTTGTAATTAGGGTTTTTAGACATATCCAAAGGAATTCTTGCCCAACTCCTTTATTTTACCTTTTTACCTTGTTGAAATTGAGTCTTACTATGTACTATCACATCACCCAACTGTTAGTTATGAAAACTTATCAATCATTACCTTGTCACGCTAATACCAAGCATTTTTCCTTGAAATTGTTCATGCATGTCAATCACATGTTCCAAAGATCAGGACAACATATATATTAATTTGAAATCAATCTTTACCAAGACTAAAAATTATGTCAAAATAAAAAAATCCACTCACATTCATTGATCATAATACATAATGCTACAACTATTAGCTACTTACACTCAAGTACATATCAGCTGTCTCAACAAATATGTGTTAGTAAAACCATATTAAAACAAGATCATTTATTCAAGAAATATTATAGGCACATACTCATATCATGCAATTAATAAAACTTTCAGATAGAAAATATACGAAATAATAAATACAAAACACTCAAACACCAGATGTATGACATAATCAAACATTCAAGCACTAGGTAGATGCCATAAGAAAACTCATACCTTAATGTATCTCAGGGGAGGCTATCTTGTCTACACAATCAATTGAGTTTGGAATGATATAACTTCACAAGACATCAACTCAGACATGAACAAGGTCATGATACCCATAATAGTAACTAGCTAACATGTTCAAGTCATAACCTCATATTCAATTGTCATTCATGCATAACAATCACATCTGCACAGTCAGTCCAAATTAGTATGACACAATATCACACATATGTTGACTCATACTTGAATTTCACAACCATAACCATCTATACAGGCTAATCTAGATCAAAATGATATATATAAATATAAGATCTTAATGCAATAACCCTAGTCATCAAGTTAACTAACACATAACAAAAAGTTAACATATACCATACTTATCACCAACATATAACATAAACATCAAGTTAACTATCATATAACAATCAACAAGTTAACATATAACATACTTATCAATAACATATAAAATTATAATCAAGTTAACTAACATAAAACAAAAACAACAATGCATATAATAAAACATTAATATGATTCATAACTATTTGACACGTGCATATGACCACACTGATTCACTAGCATCTACCATGCATATAACCACAACAAAAATAAAATAACAAACATGTATATAATCCTAATGCATATAATAATCAATTAAGTAACATACTTGCATGCCAATCATACAACACCTGTATGAAGATATGCTCTTACCCCAAAGTATGGTGTTGCAACTTCACTTTGATGATTAGAATCTCCTTCTATATCTCATCCAACACATCAACATCATAATATATCAACAACATCATAATGACCTAAAATTTGTACAATGACCTCATGGACAACAACCTTAACCATGAAAATGTATGCATAACAACATATAGACACTCACATGCATAAAAAATGCATAAATGGCATGCACTCATGATGATCACATCCAAACAAAAAGCCATCAACTTCCACATGGAAACACAAATACAACAATGACCACCACCATGCATAAAAAACAAGAGCATAGTCCATAAACATACAAAACATATATGCAACTAACATGTATGCATGACAAACACATTCCACCCATCCATTAAAAGTTTTGAACCATGCTCTGATATCATTTTGTGGTATCAAATATCACACAAAGTGAACGGAAACCAAACACCACCCAAAGAGAACGAAGCTCGCTCTGATACCACATTATAACACCCTCCTCCCACATCTACCCAAGTAATCGACCAACCGGGGTAAAAGTGTGATGAAGAGTTACTATGATATGATTCAACTCCATATGTTTCAGTTAAGGAAGTGGAATCAACATAACACAACAACACATACCTTTAGCACATGCTACAAGACACCTAGGAGCCACCCAGACCTTCTTGGAGGCTAGCCCTTGAGACAAACTGGACTTTTAATGCATCAATCCCCTAGTAGCTCCCTTGATATGGGCAAGAGTGCGACTAGAAAGCTCATGTTTCCTACACAACATGGGCATGTATGCAACTGGTGACTTTTCCAGGTAGTTACGAGCTCAAGACCCCAATTTATGTGCCACTTTTTTAGGCCCACTTCTCAGGTCACTACCCAAAATGCCATGATACTTCCATAACGAAATATAACATCAAAATAACAATGTAAAAGAAATGACTTGAACAAGGGATTGACTTGAACCCTACTAGCCATGATAGTCATTTCCTCAAACATATCACAAATATAAAATCTAAAAATTTCAACAACCGATCTGAGAATAGGGGTCTCACACTTATCTGAGAATCATCAAGAAGGATTTATTCTTTCTCACATTAGCCGCATTATCATCTATTAGGTAATTCATTCATTATTGTTTCATATACTAATAAAAACATGATGAAAGCCATACATCATAATTTTCATATAACTCATTCATAACCAACATATAAACAACATAAATGACAAGAATATAACAACCATATAAGCCACATAACAACACAAATATTTACCCATCAATACAAGAGTAAAAGAGATCTTATTACCATAAGAAAAATGAAACCAATTATGGGACTTCCACATACCACTTGACCATAGACATGGTCGAGCCAAATCTCTCTTCAGCTACTCACCCATGCGCCATATTCCAAGCATGAATGAGGGATATCATAAAACAAATCAATAAAAATGAAACCAAGGCTTCCAAGGGCCAAACTACCTCATGCCTCAACCATTGATTCCACCTCACGGTTGGAAATCACTAACCATCACTAGATCAGTCTCTAGCCAAGTTTTCTAGGGCTCTAGAGTGTTTATTCCAACCAGGGCTTCCAAGACTAGTAACTCAACCCACAACTATTGTCAGGCTTCCAGAGCGTTTGTCCAACCAAGGCTTCCAGGACTAGTAACTCAACCCACCAATGGTTTCCATAGTGTTTTTCCAACCAAGGTATCCAGGACTAGTAACTCAACCCAAGTTGTTACATGATTTCATAGCATTTTTCCAACCAAGGCTTCCAGGAACTAATAACTCAACCCACAACCAAAGGCACATGAAAACCAACCAAAAAATGAAGTAAAAAACATAACACCATGGCTATCTAGGAAATGGAAATGCTAGGCCAAAACTCTGTCAATCCAAGAAATCCTTTATTCTAATTACAACTCGCAACCAATAAACCACATGCATGTGCCATGAATGCCAAAACTAGCAAGGAAACCATACATGCAACTCGATACCTGCAAAGCAATACAACTGTAGTTGTTTATCCTGCTATCCCTTTGCACTTTCCCACTTTCCTTTGCCTTCTTTTTCCAAATCCAATGTATGCCACACTCCTTTGAGAATGCTTCAAGAAAACTCTAATTCTCCAAGAGTATGCGAGGAAGACTAGAATGAGAGTTGTTAGCATAGTTCTTTGCTAATTCATGAGTCTATTTAAATTTTTTTTTTTAGGATTATACTTTGTAAATTTCAAAAGAAAGAAAATTGAACGCTACTAAAATTTCTGGTAGTTTTTGTTTTAGCCTTTTCGGGACACTCTTTAATTCTGTTTTGTGTTTGTTTTTATTTAATCCGATGCTGCCATAAATTCCAGTAACTTCCCCTGTTTAAAAAATAAAATAAAATAAAAGTGAATCTGCTTTGTGTCAAGCCACGTGTTCTTGTTTAAATACGTTTTAAATATTTTACCATGATTTAAATCACGTGATAGGAAAGTTTTGTGGTCATTCATGTTAATTTTAAGTCGTGGTTATACATGTAGTGTCTAGGTGTCAATCCATAGTTAACACAACCAGTCGTTGTTCCGTCCTCTGTAATATTCCCAATTAGCCATGAGCTAGTTGGAATATTAAATTTTGTTTTGCTACTTTGTTTTATGAATACGAGGACAATGGAGGTCCATAATTCTCCTTAATAATGAATAAATTAATGCCAATGTTAAAAGGATAGATCTTGGTAGCTTAATTGAGCACCCTTGGGTGTGAAAAGGGGTTGGAACACCTTGAATGAGTCAACTTTGACCAAATCAACATCGTTGTCTTGGAGGAGTGGTCATTAATGAAAGACAACACAGTTTTAGATGGATATGCTTTGCATGGAAGTAGTGCTATTATTGGATGGGGCTTAGGGTGTGCAAACTCATATCTTATAAAAGAAAGAGGATGGAAGCCATTATCTAGGATGTTGATGTATATGAATTTTCTGAATATATGGTCTATTTAGACATATATCTTTCTCTTGTTATTTAGCTGAGATTGAGTGTTGTTTAGCACTAGGTGTTCCTGATCGGGAATCCCACCTTTTCCATTGAGAAGCTCTTGGAGGAGTTTTGTACTACATTTTCCACTATCAGCCTTAAGGCCAAGCTTCATCTTTCATTTACAGCACAAATCATGTTGAGGGTTGGGTTGTTTTGCAGGTTGCAACAGTGGAGACCATCTTTGGGTCATCTCACTACTTATTTTCAGTGGAGGAGGATTCCTTTCCATTGGGAGGATAGTAAGGAAGGACCTTGTGCATATTTTCAAATCTTGGCATCAGGCCAACTTTTTATTTGACCCTACAATGCATTTTACTTCCAAATCTGCATTATTTCTGTAGGAGGAGTTGCAGGGTGGTTTGGCACACCATTTGGAGAGAGGATTTTCTAATGAAAGGGATCTAACTTTCATTTAGAGGATCTATTGGAGGAGGCTATTATATTGTGGATATTAGATCAGACACACTTCCCAGATCTGTATTTTGCAGTGGATTTTCAGCCCTAGGGCCTAGATCCCCATCTTGTACAAGGTGTTTTGCTGAAAACCCTTAAGGGGTTCTTCAAAGGAGGCTGTATAGTGCTTAGATCTGTAGTAGATCTATCTTTTGAGGCACATATCAGCCTTGTATCTGTCGTATAACCATTTTCTATAGCAGTGCCTTTAAAAAAACGTTGTAGCAGTCTTCCATTATTTATTTATAGTAATAGCACCTCTTTTTGAGGGATTTTGTCCATTGGAGGCTTGTTCTTTCTTTTTGTATATCTTATGGGAAAATTCTTATGCATATTTTGCTATTTTTATAACATATGAAAGGCCTCCATATTGGCCTCTTGCTTTTATATGATGATTTACATTATTTTTCCAGCTTTTTGCACTATATTCCTACTTTTCCCATTTGGGAATATTACAGTGGTATCAGAGCATAATCTTGGCATAGCCTATGCATCTTGAAAAGCCAATATGTCATCTGAAGAAGGATATCCTCTTACTGATAGAGAGAAGAGGTATCAAAGAAGAAGACACTGGAAGTTTGATTATACAAATGACAAAGAAGACAAGGGTAAAACCCCTTTATCTGGAGGAGAAGATGAAGAGAAGGAGTTTCCCAAGATCCTTCTTAGAGCCATGCAAGAAATTGCTAGAGAAATCAAGGAGATGAGTATGGATAGATACAAGGAATCCCCTAAAGGATTTCATCATGGTGAAGGCTTCGACATTTCTCATCACTAGAATGATCAACCAGTGTAGCAATAAAAAGTGTCCCAGTGCTCTACAATGCCTACATTCTTGGCAGTGGGAAATGAATGGTTTCAAGAGAAATAATCCCTTGAAGGCTATTTTATGGAGTATGAATCTCAAACTCAGAGATTCAAGGACCACTTGATTTTTCAAGAATTTTTTCAAATCAAGGACAATAGGAGACCCAGGCACCACAATAGAAGTGGTGGATTCATTTAGAATCATGATCTACACCGCACTATGGGAAGATTATTTTTAACCAAATTTGATGGGTCATCTAAATGCACTGCCAAATCATGGGTAGAGAAGATTGAAATCTACTTCGATTTGAACAAAGTTCCAGAAATGGAGGCCATTAAGATAGAAACGCTGCTTTTTGAGGGTGAAGCACATGATTGGTGGTTCCATGGCTTGTCTACATTGGGTCATGCCAATGTGACTGCATATTCATAGTTCACAAGGAGTCTGGTGGAGAGGTTTGATAGAAGAGACCATGAAGAACCATTCATGGGGCTTGCAAAGCTAAAACAATCAGGTAATCCAGAAACTTACATTTCTTAATTTTTGAGACATTTTGTTATGGTTCCTGATTTATCTATAGCAAGAAGGGTCTATATGTTCTTTGATGGGTTAGATGAACCTCTTCATGGGTTGGTAAAGTCTACCAAGCCCACTGCCCTTCAAGATGCCATTGAAATGGCTAGATATCTTCAAGATGCCTTGCTAAAATAAAATGCAACATTTCAGCATAAGCCCTCTTTTCCATCAAATGAAAAAGATGAGAAGGCTCCTCTTTCAAAGGAGAGCCAAAATAAAAAACCTCTTGATGATGATGTCTAAAGATATTTGAGGAGGAGGAAGCTTTGCTTAACATGCCAAGAATATTGGGCACCCGGACATAGATGTGCAGTAGAAAAGGCACACTACATAGAGGTCTTCTCAGATGATGAGGACGAAGAAGAAGATGAACTAAGAAGGGGTCACAACACTGACACGGTAGGAGATGAACCAACACCATCAGGAGATGGGAATGGGGAATTTTATCCAATTGGAGGGGCTCTTACATCATTGAGAGGAGTGCCTAAGTACTTGACCTTGAGGGTTTAAGGTTCCATCTTATATCAGAGGGTTTCTGTTTTGGTTGATAGTGGGGCTACCCACAATTTTATTAATGCCCAACTAGTGTAAAGGAGGGAAATACCCACTGATGCTTTTGAGGGATTTTCTGTTTTGGTACCATGAGATATAACTATACAATGCATGCATTATGTTCCATCCTTATCAGTCACCATGGGAACATATACATTGAATGATCACTTATTTGTGGTTGACATACGTGACACCAATGTGATATTGGGTGTGCAATGGTTGATTACTTTGGGGAAAGTCACCACTAATTGGGATAATTTGCAAATGGAATAGGTGGATAGAAAGAGTGGAAAGACTCAAATGATTAAAGGCATGCACACATATCCCTCACATACAAATTCCACACAGAAATCAAAAATGGATTTGTTCAGTGGAAGCAAGGACCTAACAGTCCCATCTATTATGCTTATGATATTGTTTCATGGGACATTATTATTTTGTGGCAAACCACCTGGGAGGCAACCTGATTCAGATTTGGTGAGACACGTCTCAAATAATGATGCTCCATGCATAGATCTAGGAGGGATGGGAGCATTAGAAGGCCATGATACAGCGTTGGGAGTCTTGGGTAGACTCAAGGAGGAGGGAGACATTCTCCCAAAATCATCAGTACCCACTCTCATTTTAGATTCTACATTGTGGGAGGAGAAGCATGGGAAAAATAGCAAGCTTCCAACATATACGTTTGGCATGGGAGATGTCAAGGAGAAGAGCATCCATATGACAGATTTTATTTGTGATAGATCATCAGTGCTGTCACTATGGGAGATTGATCCATATTGGAAATCACAACTATTGGTGGATTATTCCAAGGATATTTTCACATGCATGATACTTGGTGACCAGCTACAGGAAGAGGTCTATTCAGTCCAAGGAGAAGTAATCTACTATCATGGTAGTATATTCTTATCTAGAACCTCCAAGCTCAAGGAGAATTTTCTACAAAAATCTCATGAAGAATTCCTTTTCAACCATACTTATTCCATGAGAGCCTACAACACTATCATGGAGAGATACACTTGGGAAGGCTTTGAAGAGGAACCATATCAGAATTTTCAAAGATGCATGAACCATGTGGAGTTGGAAGAGAGACATGACTCAATGAAGGAGTTATTACAACCACCTCTTTCCTCTTATGGAATGAGAGGGGATATATCTATGGACCACTACATTTGTATGAACAAAATTTTGGGTAAAGAACATGCTTATGTACATAATGTATCATTTGATGATTATTTGCATTCCTTTACCATGTATATACAGGCCATAGCTCCGAGGAGGAGCATTATTCCATATAAAATTCATGGCCAACTTTGGGCCATAAACATTTCTGAACATGGCCACTCCCTTGGAGGACATAGGGAGATTTTGTATCATTGTGGGTGCACTCCACAAGCACCAAACATATCTCACACTTTTAGCCATTGTGAGAAGACTTGGGCAGCAAGTAAGTGGTGGGGAAACCACTTACCACGTCATTATCTGATGTATTCAGGAGGTATACTACTCTTGTTCCACATGTAGGACTATGACCCACCTCCATTTGTACAAATTTCTGTTTGCATGTACTTAGTTTTGATCCCGTACATTGATGATGTAATTATTCTTTTTATGGGAATGTTTGGAGGGAGGATGGGAGAAATATATGTTCCCTATGGGAGAAAAATTCTCCATGTACATCATGCTACATGTTTTAGGGATAACATGGGGAAAACCATGATTGTTTCATTGGAACTATTGTCTCCTTGTGGGATGAATTATTTGCATCTCATGAAATTTGGAGGAGCAATTCATGGAGGGATGGATTGGTAGACACTTAGCTTATGAGGGAATCTTATCACATGTTGGTGTCACCAATGATGGAGGAGAAGAGTTGCAGCACTCACCTTGTCATTTTCTTGGGGACAAGCAACATTTGGGAAGGGAGGACTCTAATATTCCCAATTAGCAATGAGCTAGTTGGAATATTAAATTTTGTTTTGCTACTTTGTTTTATGAATAAGAGGACAATGGAGGTCCATAATTCTCCTTAATAATGAATAAATAAATTCCAATGTGAAAAGGATAGATCTTGGCAGCTTAATTGAGCACCCTTAGGTGTGAAAAGGGGTTGGAACACCTTGATTGGGTCAAATTTGAGCAAATCAACAACGTTGTCATGGAGGAGTGATCATCAATAAAAGACAACACAGTTTTAGATGGAGATTCTTTGCATGGAACTAGTGCTATTATTGGATGGGGCTTAGGTTTTGCAAGCTCATATCTTATAAAAATAAGAGAATGGAATCCATTATCCAAGATGTTGATGTATATGAATTTTCTGAATATATGGTCTGTTTAGACATATATCTTTCTCTTGTTGTTTAGCACTAGGTGTTCCTGATCGGGAATCCCACCTCTTCCATTGAGAAGCTCTTGGAGGAGTTTTGTACTACACTATCCACTATCAGGCTTAAGTCCAAGCTTCATCTTTCATTTACAGTGTAGATCCTGTTGAGGGTTGGGTTGTTTTGCAGGTTGCAACAGTGGAGACCATATTTGGGTCATATCACTACTTATTTTCAGTGGAGGAGGCTTCCTTTCCTTTGGGAGGACAGTAAGGAAGGACCTTGTGCATATTTTCAGATCTTGGCATCATGCTAACTATTTATTTGACCCTACAGTGCTGTTTACTTCCAAATCTGTGTTATTTCTGTAGGAGTTGCAGGGTGGTTTGGCACACCATTTAGAGAGAGGGTTTTCTAGTGAAAGGGATCTGCCTTTCATTTAGAGGATCTATTGGAGGAGGCTATTATATTGTGGATATCAGATCAGCCACACTTTCCAGATCTGTATTTTGCAGTGGATCTTCAGCCCTAAGTCCTAGATCCCCATCTTATACATGGTGTTTAATTGAAAACCCTTAAGGGGTTCTTCAAAGGAGGTTGTATAATGCTCAAATATATATTAGATCTATCTTTTGAGGCACATATTAGCCTTAGATCTGTTGTATAACCATTTTTTGTAGCAGTGCCTTTAAAACAACGTTGTAGCAGTCTTCTAGTCTTTATATGTAGTAGTAGCACCTCTTTTTGAGGGATTTTGTCCATTGGAGGTTTGTTCTTTCTTTTTGTACATATTATGGCACAATTATTATGCATATTTTGTTGTTGTTATAACATATGAAAGGTCTCCATGTTGGCCTCTTGCTTTTATATGATGATTTACATTATTGTTCCAGCATTTTGCATTATATTCTTGTTTTTCCCCATTTGGGAATATTACATCCTGTCTATCAGGTCAGTTAGTTTACCTACATGTTAGAGTACGTTATTTTCGTTGGAAAATATCATGGATCCACAATATTAATGTGATGACCATTTTGTTGATCACGCATAGACGCTGCTGAAAATTTAGGCCAATAATCAACATACAATGGAGCTGACTGCTAGTCACAGATCCGCTTATCTCCAGGAACCTGTAGCATGCCATCTGAAGCTATGCAACCAACTGAAGATCATAATTAATATCACATGGTGCCTGCTACGGTCCACCATACTTACCATAATGAAAATATCTTGCATGGGAGGGTGAACCAATGTAGTTGTTTTAAACCACTGAGAAGGAAGGAAGACTGTCAATTTGAGTTTAGTTGTTGGTGAACGAGATTTTCTAGTGTGCATGTTGAGGAAGGAGTCTTAGATTTCAGATAAGATCTCCTAGAAGACATAAAAACACATGTTAGATGATCTCTTCTACCCTTTCCACCTATAATATTTTAGCAAACAGACTTATTAATTACTAAAGATGACTAAAAGAGGAGGAAAGATAAAACAAATTGAACCACAAGGAGCTAACCTAGTGGATGCAAATTTGAATGTGAGAAGGTTGCTTGTTCAATCAGGGTGGTATCCTTTGTGTTCAATACTAGGAAGCTCTCACTTAGGGGTAGCTCAGGAGTTTGCAAATTATTTCAATGGACAGGAAGCATCCATCTATGGTCTTAGATTGCAGGTTTGAGAAGATTTAATTGTTGAGGCATTCAACCTTCCACAAGAAGGAGAAAGGTGGTTTAAAGGCCAAGTCATCACTGGAGGATACCTTAACAGTTTCCTTAAATATGGACACAAATATCCCAACCGGGCCAAAGGAATTCCCAGTAGTTGCCTCTAAAATGAATGGGCTGAAGTTGTTAAACTCACCAAAAGTTACCTCACTTGTGAGAGGAGGTATACTGTAGTGTTTCTTTATCATATGATATTTCTGTTTCATGTTGCACATATGAAGACCCTCAACTTGTCATACTTTTTGCTGAAGAGCCTGACAAATATGTCAGCTAGGATTCAAACACACACAAATACTTCAGAATACAGCTTGTATCATCAAGCTCTCATTAAAGTGTTAGTTGAGGAAGAACTAAGGAAAATAAATCAATCATGGAACCATTTTCTGTTTAACAGGGCAGGCCAACCTACACCTACACCTCCATCTCAACTGTCTCCAGCCTCACAACAACACCCTCAGCCTGCAAAAAGAACAAATAGAAAGGCTAAGAAGGAGAATATCCATAAGGCCAAGAGTAGAAAAGAAAAGACTCCTTCAGCTAAGGTTGAGAGGAAGTTGGAGAAAGTAGAGAGCTCATTAATAAATAAACCTAAAACCATGAAAATAGTGCCTCCCATTTCTCCTTTTCCTAATTCTTATACTAGAGCTCGAAGAGGAAGGTCTGCAACTGCAGAAAAATCCAAAGCACAAGTGCTACTGGAAATTCTGAAAGAAGACATTCAACAGAAAATGTAGAAAGAGTATCAACCCACTAAGTCTGATGAAGAGCTCTTAAAGGATGCAAGGTATGAAATAAGTAGCAAGAGAAAGAAAGAGGAGACCAAACCTGTTGTTGGTACCAGAAAAGGACATACCAGATACAACAACAAGTTCAAGCTCAAGTCTAAGGCTCTACATAATCCAAATTTACTAACAGAGGTCATTGATGTAGAAGGAAAAACTGAAGGGTTAAAGACTAATGAGTCCAAGAAGAAATATAAAAACAAAACCCCTATAGATCAGGAAGCAGAAACCTCAAAAAGAAGAAATATCCAAAAAGGTTCAAAGGAGAAAAATAGCACTGTCAAAGAAGCAACCACAAGGACCATAAGATCAAAATTAGTTGTTGACAGAAAATCAAACTTGGAAAAGCTTGTTGAAGCTGAAACCCATATGGAACAAAAGTAAAAAGGTTTCCTACTAAAACATCTTTTTTCTTATCAAGTGCAATTTTGAAAAACAACTCAAATTTTTAAATATATAAGTCTACAAAGATTTTGCAAGTGTTTTCTGTGCATTTTTGAAAAAAAAATAGATCGCTACCATAAATTCTGGTAGAATTATAGTTTTTGCGCATTTACAGGTTTTTACCAGAATTTCCTGTATTGACTGTTTTAAATGATTTTTGACATTTGTTAGCAAAATTGTCTAGCTAGTTCAGGAAAGATAAGGACTCATAATGAAATGGATATAACAAGTGATGGTGATAAGTGATTATGAGGTTGTTGACGGTCATAATTAATGAGGACACATGGTTATTTAAGAACCGAAGACATGAGGAGACAAATCAATAGAAAAAGGGGCAACATGTTAGCATGCTCAACAATTCAGCCCAAATTCTCTTCTCTTATTTCATCTACATCCATCCTTTCAGTTAGATTTCGATGGGATATTCTTTAATGTCCTATGTCACCTATGTAATGTTAGGAGTAGTGTTTCCTTCTTTTTAGAAGAGATGGAGTTGGTGCCTCTCTTCCTATATATACCATTTGTGAATACCATTTCCAGGTTGGATGTTGGTCTACCTGAAGACTTAATATAATAAAGAAAAACCCTTTTTGCACTTCATACTTGAGGATTTTGTGATTCAAGGATTATCTACTGTATGGTGTGTTTCTCTCTTTGTTTATTTCTTCTTATTTATGATTTGCAACAGTTAGTAAGGTGTGAGTAAGAAACTGTTAGAGGATCCAATAGTAGATTATTTGATTTTTAGCCTTCTGAAAATCATATAAATGTTGTGTAGAACATGTTATTGAAGGTTTCATGAAATATTTATGGAATAATTTATGCATGTCCTCTACTTTATGAATGTTTTTTTACTTTACATAAAACAAAGTTTGTGTAAAGTGCCATCATTATAGTTGTGTGACTGATTTAGGATATTAATATTTCTTAGAGTAAGTACCAGTTATCCATATCTTCTCATTTGTTAGACTTTTCTCCCTATACTACCAATTTACCCATACAATTTATACTTGCCATAGCTTGCCAAATGCATGAAAGCCTTAAAGATAAAAAAATCATTTCAAACTATTTGAGAAGCAATCCCACCACTGAAAATATTTAAAATTGAAATGAACTATGATGTATAAGGCTGACTCCTTTTACAGTTAAGGAGTGACTCCTTGCGATAACATCTTTGGCGCCATTTCCAGGGAGGTGAATTGAAGTTTATCCTTGGGTGAATGATGAATTTATAAGTCTAGTTTTGAGGTGTATAGTTCCAGCTATCTTTTTAGACTACTTTACACCTGGCGACTCCATTGTTGAATTTCTGGCTCCTAGAAGGTCTAGAACTAGGGCTAACCCATATTCCCCTTTGAGAATCCTAGTCATTGACCCTGAAAAACTAATCAAGAAAAAGAGTAAACAACATTTTGATGCCTCTGCTATTTTTTTCTCAAAGATTGTCCCTAAAGAAGTCTTACAAACTCTATCCCATGATTTTGCAAAAAATCGTGTACCTCCTTTGTTTTCTAGCCAACAAATAGTCTCTACATCAAAATTTGGTGCTTCATCATCTGTTGTTCACAATCGACCAATTGTTGTTCCACAAATACCAACAACTCATACCATGTCAAGTCCAAACCCACCCCCTAACCGAATGGATGCAATTTTTGCTGCAAGGTATGCCCCTTTGGTATAACCTCAGCCTATGAATGCATTACCTGCAGGATATTATCTCAAATAGATTCCTAAGTTTAGTGGTGAAGGAGAGGTAACAACTGAAGAACACGTTGCTGATTTTTATGCCTATGTTGACAATCTGAATATTGAGCATGAATATGTCTGGATGAGAGTTGTTGTTCAGAGCCTTGAGGGTGATGTTAGGAAATGGTTCAGATCTTTGATAGTTGGTAGCATCACTGGAATTGAAACCCTAGATGAAGCATTTTTAAGGAAATAAAAATAAAAGAAGGAGAATGAGTTCTTGATTTTTCTAAGAGATTCAATAAGATGTATAGTAAAATACCTACTGAAATCACGCCTACTGAAGCTTCATCCAAAACCACTTATGTTGGTGCCTTTAATCCTGATTTTTGTTTATTATTGAGAGAAAGAATATCTACAACACTAACACAAATGCATGACAATGCACTGGAGGTAGAATCTAATGTGTTAGTAGATGATAGGCTTAGAGGAGGGATTGATAGAGAAAAAAGAAAGAAAACAGATGAAGTTTCATCTTCAGGAACTTCTGACATAGATCCTAAACTAGATGAGTTGACCAAGATGGTAAATTCATTGACTAGTGAGATGTCCAAGCTCAAGATGGAAGCAAGACTAGCTACTACTAGAAATGTTTCATTTGATCAGCCTAATAGGCAGTAGTTTTGAAGACCTAATGTTCCTCAAATTTTGTAGAGAGAAATAAGAGATGTTAATGATAAAAAAGTGCACCCCCCTTTGCAAAATGTTATATTTGAATATGGAGAGGAAGCTGAAGGGTTGGAGAAAGGTGTTGATATCAATTATATAAGAGATAAAGAAGGGTTGATTCATCTTACACAAACAGAGTATGAATATTTCATGTCATATACTCAGAATAATGAAGTGAGTTCTAATCATTCCATGATTGCAGTTGATTATCAAAGTATATAAAATCTCATAACAAAGAAGTTTGATTATAATTCAAAGCTTTTTGTACAGCCCAAGGAGAATAAGGATGCAGTTAAAATTCCAATAGAAAAGCAAGTTGTTGAACCAAGTAGACCGGAAATTTTGGTAGCAGGTAACCCTCCTTCACTTGAGGTAAAAATTGCTCACAAATTGCCCCCTGTTTTCAATTTTGAGAATGAGATACAAAACCCTTAAATATTCTTGTTCCTATTGTAGAGCTCATGAAAAATGATGATTAAAAAAAAAAAAACTTATGAAAGCTCTTCAGCCTCCACCTACCAAAGTAGCCTCTAATTTTGTTAACCTTCAAGATGACAAGCCCACTATTATTTAAGGTCCATTGGTAGAAGACAGAGATGAATCTACCCCTCCCTTATATATATCTCTGAATATTCATGATAACATCTTGAATAATTGCCTAATGTACTCTGAAGCCTCACATAATTTAATGTCCAAGGTAGTCATGGATGAACTAGGTCTTGAAGTAACTAGAGACTACCAAGATCTCTACTCTTTTGATTCCCAGAAATTTCAATGCCTTCATGTCATCAAAGACCTTGCAGTAAGCCTCTTTCAATTACCTATGACAGGGATGGTGATGGATATTGTTGTAGCTGACATTCCTCTTAAATTTGGCATGTTACTTTCTAGGTCATGGACTAGAAAGTTGGGAGGAGCTTTGCAAATGCATTTCACTTATGCTACTGTCCCTATTTTTGGAGGAGAGAAAAGAAGAATTTATAGAGAAGCTCAGCTGGCATATATCATTTGTGGCAGTAAAGACCCCACTAATAATCCAATTTATGGATGAACAATTGACGTTGGTCAAACATTTTACATATGGATAATTCTGCCCTGCCTGCAGAAAATTTTCAGATTTTGAATCCTGCTTAAAAACAAATCAGTCATGAGGGTTTTAGGTTGTGGCAAATGTATCTTGATGGTTCAAGTTCTAAAGAAAGAGCTAGTGCAGGAATAGTTCACATTTCTCCTTTGAAATAAATCTCTAAATTTTATTTCAAACTTGAATTTGAAGCAACTAACAATGTGGCTGAATATGAAGCTCTATTGATTGGTTTAAAAGCAACAAAAGACATGAATATTTCAGAAATTTCTATTTTTAGATATGTTGAACTTATTATTCAGCAAATTAGAAATTTTTATCAAACTAAACATCCCATACTCAAATATTACCAAAATGTAGTATGGAACATTGTAGAAGACTCATTCCTGGGCTTTAAAATCTCTTTTTTTCCAAGAGAAAGTAATAGTTTGGCTAATTCACTTTCTATTTCAGCAAGCTAATTCAAGATTCCAATACCTATAAAGCTTAAATATGAAGTGGAAGTTAGATTCATACCTAGAATTCCTAATAATGTCAAGCATTGGAAAGATTTTGAGGATGATCAAGAGATTAGAAGATTCATTGAAGTTGCTGAAGAATTTGTTGTCCTAAACATTGATCAGGATGGAGATTTCATGAAGGATGATGCTGATTTGCAAGATGCCAAAAATCTGCAAAAACAGATTGTTGATCAACCTATCATTCAGTTTCCCACCAATCATATTCCCAAGGGGTTAATCTCACTTGAGAATCTCTTTGATCATAATGATGTTTCGGTCAAACAACAATTAGCTGAAACATAAACCGAATTAGAAGATTTCAATTTGGGGACAAAAACAGAGCCAAGGTATGTTAAGTTTTCAAAAGATTTATTAGAAGAAAGAAAGATTGAATTCCACATGATTTTTTGTGAATTAAAAAAAAAAAATTCCTAGAAATATGAGGATATTAAAACATATGATACAACTATCATTAAGCATAGAATACCATTAAAGGATGGTACTAAGCCTTTTCAGAAGAAATTAAGACAAATCAATCCACTATTGTTACCAGTGATGGAGAAGGAAGTGAAAAAATTTTTGGATGGAAAATTCATCATTCCATTGAGATACTCAAATTGGGTTGCTAATCTAGTTCCAGTCAGAAAGAAGAGTGGTGAAGTCAGACTATGTGTAGATTTTGGGAATCTTAACAAATTCTCCAATAAATATAATTATCCATTTCCAAAGATGGAGCATATTCTTCAAAAGGTAACAGATTCAGATATAATTTCCATGTTAGATAGGTTTTTTGGGTACAATCACGTTTCTGTTTGGTCAGAAGACCTAGAGAAGACAACATTCACTACTCCCTGGGGAACATTCATGTATGAAAATATGCCATTTGGGCTTATGAATGCTGGAGCTACTTTTCAGCATGCTATGGACTTTGCATTCATTTGAGAAAAGGATAAAATTCTTAGTCATCTATTTGGATGATATTACTTCTTTTTCAACTTCATATCAAGAACACCTTCAGAACTTGAGACAAGTATTTGTTAAATGTAGAAATTATGGTATATAATTGAATCCAAGGAAGTCTCATTTTTCTCTCAAGGAAGGTAAGATGTTGGGTCACACAGTTTCTAAATATGGGGTGAAAATTATCCTAAAGAGTGATTTCAATTCAGGAATTAACACTTCCAAGATCCAAGAAAGAGGTTCAATATTTCCTAGGTAAGATCAATTTTTTAAGAAGTTTCATTCCCAATTTTGCTGAAGTGGTGAAGCATATTACTTGCATGCTGAAGAACGAAAAAGAATTTAAATGGACATTTGAAGCCATAAATTCATTTGAGTTGATAAAAAAAGCTTAAATGGAAATTTGAAGCCATAAATTCATTTGAGTTGATAAAAAAGGATATAATTGAAGCGCCTCAATTGGTAAGCCATGAATACAAAAAACCTTTCTTGATCTTCTCATTTGCCTCTCAAGATACTATTGCTATTGTTTTTTTACAAAAAGATTTAGAAAATAAGGAAGCTCCCATAGCATTTTTCAGCAGAGCCCTTAGAGATGCAAAATTGAAGTATGAAATGTTGGAAAAGCATGCTTATGTGTTAGTTAAAGCTCTCAAAGCTTTTAGAGTTTATATTCTGCATGATCAAGTTATTGCCTATGTACCTTCATCTGTTGTTAGAAAGATATTGGTTCAGCCTGATATTGATGGAAAAAGAAGTAAATGGGTGACTAAAGTTATTGAATTTGATTTAGAGAAAAAGCCTACTAAACTAATCAAAGGTCAAGGATTAGTCAAACTACTAGTTGAAGAAAATTGTAGAGTTTTGGGCTTGAATTTCATGGATGAAAACTTTGGAGGGAAAATTTCTAAACCTATACATATCATGGCAGTGGATGTAAAGCTTTCTGAGTGCAGATGGTATAAATATATAATTTATTTTCTGCATCATTTTAAACCTCCTCCAAATTTTACTAAAAGCAGAGTAAGATATTTGAAGCTGAAAACTGTTAAATTATGCATCCAAAATAATTGTTTATATTGGAAAGATCCTACAGGAGTTTTTTTGAGATTCATTGACCTAGATGAGTCCAAGAAAGTTATGTTTGACATGCATAGTAGTGTGTGTGGAGGTCGTCGCTATTGGAGAACTACTGCATACAAAATACTAAGAGCCGACCATTTTTGGCCTAGCTTGTTTTTTGATGTATGTGTTGAGGTGAGAGCATGTGAAAAATGTCAGGTGACTGGTAAGAAAAATTTGAATCCTTTTCCTCTCAAACCCATAGTTATTTTTTCACCTTTTCAGCAATGGGGCTTAGATTTCACTGGAGAAATTTATCCACCATCAAGTGGACAACATCGTTGGATTCTTGTTGCAACTGATTACTTCACCAAATGGATCAAAGAAATACCTACCAGGAATGCTACTCATAAAGTTATCATCAACTTTCTGGAGGGAATCATAACAAGATTTGGATGTCCATCAAGGTTAGTAGTAGATAATGCAACCGCTTTTAAAGCTACACCATTGGTAAATTTATGTGAATATTATGGTATTCATCTCACTCACTCTACAAATTACTATCCACAAGGGAATGGTTTAGCTGAATCATCAAACAAAAGTTTGTTAAGAATCGTCACCAAGCTATTGGAGAAAAACAAGAAATACTGGGATTCAAAACTGAAGTTTTCTTTATGGGCTGACAGGGCGAAAATAAAAAAAAATTATTAATACATCACCTTTTCAAATGGTTTATGGAACTGATGTTGTTTTTCTAGTCCAATTAGCCATTCCTGTAGCTAAATTCCGACAAGATCATGAAGCTGAGCCAAATGACATAACCAGGAGAATTTATCATATCACAGAGTGCAGCAAAAGCAAGAACAACAATATAATTTGGTAAGAAAATATCAGCAAGTTGTAAAGCAAGTTTTTGATAAAGGAACTAAAAAATAAGATTTTCATATTGGAGATCTGGTGTTGAAATGGGATGCACAGCATCAAGATCCATGTAATCATTCCAAATTTGATGCTTTATGGCTTGGTCCTTTCAGAATCTCCAATATTTTGCAGAAAAATACTTTTGAGTTGCAATATCTTGATGGGACATAACTGTTTGGAGGACTATTTAATGGGTGCTTTCTCAAAAAATTCTTTTACTAAGGTTTATGGTGGCCTAAGTTCACTGTAAATACCGGTGTGTTTCATAATAAGACTCCATATCCCAATGACAAGGCACTGAAATTGCAAAATATTCTTAGAGCCTCATAGGGAGAGATATATCCTCTGTGGAGCCCATGTTAGCACAGTTCTTTGCTAATTCATGAGTCTATTTTAAATTTTTGTTTTTAGGATTAGACTTTGTAAATTTCAAAAAAAAAATTGAATGCTACTGAAATTTTCGGTAGCGTCTGTTTTAGCCTTTTTGTCAGTTTAATTATGTTTTGTGTATGTTTTTCTTTACTCTGATGCTACTGGAAATTTTGGTATCTTCCCCTATTAAAAAAAAAAAATGTGTCCGCTTTGTGTCAAGCCACGTGTTCTTTTTTTAAATATGTTTTAAATATTTTATCATGACTTAAATCAAGTGATAGGAATTTTTTGCGGTCATTCATGTAAAGTATAATTCATGGTTATATGAGTAGTGTCTAGGTGTCAATCCGCAGTTAACACAACCAACCATTTTTCTGTCCAATCTGTCAGCTGAGTCAGTTTACCTTCATGTTAAAGTACGCAATTTTCATTGGAAAATATCATGGATCCACAGTCTTAATGTGATGATTGTTTTCTTGATCATGCATAGATGCTGTCAGAAATTTAGGCCAATAATCAACATACACTAGAGGTGACTGCCAGTCATAGATTTGCTTATCTCTAACCACCTGTAGCATGCCATCTAAAGCTATGCAACCAACTAAAGATCATAATTACTATCACATGGTGCATGATATGGTCTAGGATACTTACCATAATCAAAATCTCTTGCATGGGAGGGTGAACCAATGTAGCTGTTTTAAACCACTGAGAAGGAAGGAAGACTATTAGTTTAAGTTTAACTTTTGGAGAACGAGATTTTCTAGTGTGAAGTTTGAGGAAGGAGTCTTAGATTTTAGACAAAATCTCATAAAATACACAATGACACTTGTTAGGTGATCTCTTCTAGCCTTGCCACCTATCATATTTCAGCAGACAGACTTATTAATTACTGAAGATGACTAAAAGAGGAGGAAAGATAAAACGAATTGAACCACAAGGAGCTAACCTAGTGGATGAAAATTAGAATGTGAGAAGGTTGTTTGTTAAAGTAGGGTGGTATCCTTTGTGTTAAAGACCAAGAAGATCTCACTTAGGAGTAGCTCAGGAGTTTGAAAATTCTTTCAATGGACAGGAAGTAACCATCTATGGTCTTAGATTGCAGGTATCAACAGATTCAATTGTTGAGGCATTCAACTTTCCATGGGAAGGATAAAGGTGGTTAAAGGCCAATTCATCACTCGAGGAGACCTCAATAGTTTCCTTAAAGATGGACACAAAGATCCCAACTAGGCCAAAGGAATTCCCAGCAACTACCTCAAAAATGAATGGGTTGAAGCTATTAAGCTCATCAAAATTTACCTCACTTGTGAGAGGAGGTATAATGTAGTGTTTCTTTATCATATCAGATTTATGTTTCATGTTGCAGGTATGAAGACCCTCAACTTGCCATACTTTTTGTTGAGGAGCCTGAAAAAGATGTCAACCAGGATTCAAACATACACAGTTGCTTCAGAATACAACTTGTATCATCAAGCTCTCATTAAAGTGTTAGTTGAGGAGGAAATAAGGAAAATAAATCAATCATGGGACCATTTTCAGTTTTACAGGGCATGCCAACCTACACCTACACCTCCAACTCAACTATCTCCAGCCTCACAACAACACCCTCAACCTGCAAAAATAACAATTTAGAGAAAGGCTAAGAAGGAGAATATCCATAAGGCCAAGAGCAGAAAAGAAAATACTACTTCAGCTAAGGTTGAGAGGAAGTTGGGGAAAGGAGAAAGCTCATCAATAAATAAACCTAAATCCATGAAAGTGGTGCCTCTCATTTCTCCTTTTCCTAATGTTTATACCTGAGCTCAAAGAGGAAGGTCTGCAATTGTAGAAAAATCAAAAGCATGGGTGCTACCAGAAATTCTGGAAGCATGCATTCAACAAAAAATGTAGAAATATTATCATCCCACTAAGTCTGATGAAGAGCTCTTAAAGGATGCAGGGTATGAAATAAGTAGCAAGAGAAAGAAAGAGGAGACCAAAAATATTATCGGTACCAGAAAAATACATACCAAAGACAGCAACACATTCAAGCTCAAGTCTAAGGCTCTGCATAATCCAATTTTATTGAAAAATTTCATTGATGTAGAAATAAAATCTGAAGGGTTAAAGACTAACGAGTCTAAGAAGAAAGACAAAAACAAAACCCCTACAGATTAGCAAACATAACCCTAAAAAAGAAGAAAGATCCAAAAGGGTTCAAAGGAGAAAAAGACCATTGTCAAAGAAGCAGCCACAAGGACCACAAGATCAAAATCAATTGTTGACAACAAATCAGACTCGGACAAGCTTGATGAAGCTGCAACCCATATGGAACAAAGATAAAAAGGTTTCGTAATAAAAAACCTTTTAACTAATCAAGTGTGATTTGAACAACAACTAAAATTTTGAAATGTACAAGTCTGCACAAATTTTTCAAGTGTTTGTTGTGCATTTTTTAAAAAGAAACAGATCGCTACCAGAAATTCCGGTAGGATTATAGTTTTTGCCCAATTACAGGTTTTTATTGGAATTTCTGGTAGCACTTGTTTTAAAGGATTTTTGACATATGTCAGCAAAATTCTCGAGCCAGTTCAGGAAAGATAAGGACTCGTAAAGAAATGGATATAACAAGTGATGGTGATAAGTTGTTATGAGGTTTTTGAAGGTCGTAATTAATGAAGACACATGGTTATTAAAGAAATAAAGACATGAGGAGGAAAATCAGCAGAAAAAGGGGCAGCATGTCAACATACTTAATAGTTCAACCCAAATTCTATTCTCTTATTTCATCTGCATATTTCCTTTCAGTTATATTTCGATGGTATATAGCTTTAATGTCCTATGACACCTATTTAATGTTAGGAGTAGTGTTTCCTTGTTTTTAGAAGAGATGGAGTTGGTTCCTCTCTTCCTATATACACCATTTGTAAATACCATTTCCAAGTTGGATATTGGTCTACTTGAAGAATTAGTATAATAAAGAAAAATTCTTTTTGCACTTCATGCTGGAGGATTTTGTGATTCAAGGATTATCTAATGTATGGTGTGTTTCTCTCTTTGTTGATTTCTTCTTATTTATGAGTTGCAACAGTTAGTACGACGTGAGTAAGAAACTGTTAGAGGATCTAATAGTAGATTATCTTCCTTTTAGCACCTTCTGTAAATCATATAAATTTTGTGTAGAACATTTTAGTGAATGTTTCATGAAAAATTTATGGAATACTTTATGCATGTACTATACTTTTTGAAAGTTGTTTACTTTACATAAAACATGGTTTGTGTAAAGATCCATCATTATAGCTTTGTGACTAATTTAGGATATGAATATTTCTTAGAGTAAGTACTAGCTATCCATCTCCTCTCATTTGTTACACTCTGCTCCCTGTACTACCAATTTACCCATAAAATTTATACTTGCCACAACTTGCCAAATGCATGAAAGTCTTAAAGATAAAAAAATCATTTCAAACTCTTTGAGAAGCCTATTGAGATTCAACAAGATGATGAGCTTAGTGAAAAGAGTCGCCTTCACTAAGTGGGCTCCGGCTGGTGGCTATTTTTGGCGCAAGTCTATATTTAGACATGATGATCATATTTCAGAAATTGCAGGATGCTATTTCTGGATGGTTGATCAAGTTGGAAAAATAGATGAAATTATATTTTTATAATATTGGGTGAAGTCTATTTATAGATCGTTAATCTAAAAATAGATGCATGTTGATTATTATTATCTCTTAATAATAATCAGACTCTAAACAACAACTTATTCTCTTGGAGCACTTCAGTTCAGTGCACAGATGTGGCACATCAAATCACAGAAGGAATTACGCAATTCCTAAGGGTTTACTGGAGCTAATGCACGGAGGACTCAGTTAGAACTCAAGTGGCAGAGTTATGACACAGTTGGAAGAAGTAGTTATGGAGTTGTATTCAGTTTAACTCAGTTAGACTCAGTTGAGCTAGTTGTATCTAGTCTAACCGATTGATACACTAGTGAGAGTGGAGTGAATCAATTAGTTAATTAATTCACAAATAATAACTCATTAATCAACTGAACAATATAGCAGTTAACTACAGTGCATGGCAGTTTCAGTGGAGACCAGTGGAGAGATAGGTGAAAGGGAAAGATAGACTATCTGTTGTGACTATTAGTGATGCATTGATTGCATCAAACACACAGTGGAGATGCCAATGAGGATTGCGCAGTCAATCCAAGAGTAATTCGAATTCATTCAGAGCTATTCTTCAGCAGAGATTGCGCAGTGGAGGCAGGCTAGCAGGTGGCATAGATCGGTGCATGGATTTGCAAGATTAGGCCTGATTAGTGTATGACGATTGTACTATACTGAGAGCTTGTGATAAGCTTTGTATGTTTGTATGAGATTTTCATATGATCTCCATGTTACATAATATATAGTTGGGGTTTTCAGCTTCAAGCTTTCCCGGTTAAAAACTGTGTTATGTGCGATTGAATATTTTTTGTTTATGCTTCACATGTGTGTGCAATTAATTTTTTCCGCAAAAGATTAACAAGTGGAATAGATTCAGTATCTTGCATAAAGTTAAATAGTGTGAGATCAGGTGGATCTTGGACATATGCATGCTTAGTGCATATAATTTCTACATGGTATCAAATCGTTGTTGATTGAATATTGCAATTGTGAAGTGAGTTTGTGCTGGTGGACAATTCGAATTTGCTACAGAAGATTCTTGGTGCAGAAATCGAGTATACATTGAAATGTCTTTCAATGGGTTGAGATTGGAGTATGCCCTTGATGGGAGCTTGAATTACATAGCCTGGAAGGACAGGATGGAGGCGGTGTTGGAGGATAATGGGCTGAAGGAGTTCATCGATAGTGATGTTCCTAAGCCGGGATCTAGCGATGCTGCATTACTTGATGCATGGCAAAAGAAGACTACAAAGACGAGGAGGATTCTGTTGGAAGGTGTGAAGGACCACATTGTGTCTAGCCTTCACGGGAAAGCCACTCCATTCTTAATGTGGAAGGCTTTGACAGACTTGTTCCAAAGCATAAGTGACCAGAGGAAGTTGGCGCTTAAAGACAAGCTCAGAAAAATAAAAATGGAGAAAGGCGACAGTATTCCAAAATACCTCATGAAGTTTGTCCACTGCAAGGATGAGCTGGGAAGTGTGGGGGTTACTGTTGATGAAGAATACTTGGTGAGCTTGGCTCTCCTTGGGCTTCCGAAGAGTTGGCATAGCTACGAAGACTCTGTCAATGGACGGGAGAAACTGCCAGGATGGGAGCGACTTTGGTCGGATCTTGTGCAGGAGGAGATAAGGCGGGGTACCAGGGATGGATCTTCATCGAAGAATGAAGATGAAGAGAATTTCACTTTGGCTACCAAAGCAAGGAAAGGGAAGGGGAAGAAAAATCCTTCTAAATCCAGTGTGAAAGGCAAGAAGCAGGACTTGTCCAAAGTGAAGTGTTTTCACTGTCACGAGCATGGACATTTCGCCACTAACTATCCACAGAAGAAGAAAAATAAGCAGGATGCTGGATCTGTAGCTGGAGAGACCTTACCTCGCAATTTGAGCTGGATTTTTCCTTGATCGCATGCTTGGTTTCAAGCTGCATGGGATCGGTGTGGTATCTTGACAGTGGTGCATCTTTCCATATGACGGGAGACAAAGAGTTGTTTAGTGACTTGGAGGAGAAGGACCTCCAGATGCATATAGAGATGGGCGACGATGGTCGGTACAGTGCGACTGGCATTGGGACCATTACCTTTGAGAGGGAGTCCGATAATCCATTCTTGTTGAAGAATGTCATGCATGTTCCAGGTCTGAAGAAGAACTTGGTCTCAGTCGCAATGCTGGAAGACAAGGGTTATGATGTTGTTTTCAGTGAGGGAAAAGCCTTCCTTCAACATAAAACAACGGGTCAAACCAAGAAGATAGGGGTTCGAATTAAGAATCTCTACAAGCTGGAGGTAGATGGTTGCGCTGCAATGGTGGGCAAAGCAGAAGAAGTGGTGAGCCGAGATGAGGGCGAATTATGGCACAGGAGATTGGGCCATCTTCACCATGGCGCTTTGAAGATTTTGCAGCAGATTTCTACTGGAATTCCCAAGGGTACTCTTGCGCAGTCAGATCAGTGCAAGGGATGTACTATGGGTAAGTTTGTGAAGACCACCTTTCATGAGAAGGAGAACCGTGCTTCGGTGATCCTGGAGAGAATTCACACAGACGTGTGTGGACCATTCTCGGTTGCTTCAACAGCGAAACACAGGTATTATGTGATATTTGTTGATGAATTTTCTCGTAGATGCTGGATCTTCTTCATGCAGAAGAAGAGTGAAACGTTCTCAAAGTTCTGTGAGTTCAAGGCATTGGTGGAGAAGGAGTTGGGGAAGCAGGTGAAAGCTCTACGGAGCGATAATGGTGGTGAATATATCTCGGGTGAATTTAAAGACTTCTGTAGCAAATAAGGAATTCGAAGAGAACTCATAGCGCCTCATAACCCACAACAGAAAGGGGTCACAGAGAGAAAGAACAAAACGATCATGGGTGCTACACGAGCGATGCTGCATGACCAGGGCCTACCGATGCACTTGTGGGTGGAAGCATGCAACACTGCGGTTTATGTGCAAAACCGTTGTCCTCATAGAGTACTTGGCATGAGTACACCCGAGGAAGCTTTTACTAGTAAGAAGCCTGATATTTCTCATTTGAAGATTTTTGGCTCACCTGTTTACATTCATGTGACGAAGGATGCCAGGAAGAAGTTGGAGCCGACTGCAGAAGTTGGGATATTTGTGGGGTACACAGAAACACCCCATAACTATCGTGTGTATTTTCCAAACATTCGGATGACTGTTATGCGATGAGATATAAAATTAAATGAGGTGAAAGCCATGAAGTTTTCGCTTGAGAGGGACTCGCTACACTTGCATGCAGAAGAGGAACTTCTTGTTCCCAAAGATGAGCCTCTGGATGTGGATTAGCCACAGGAGGAGATTCATGGAGTGGAGGAGTCCACTCATGCAGAACCAAACATCAGACAAGGCAGGAAGCGTACCACAGAAGTTGAGAGACTAAAGGTGGATGCGGCATAGAATGTAGGAGTTCCTACATCACAACACAAACAGAGTCAGTCACCTGACCGATATACTGGATACATGGCTCTTATGAGAAAGTGTATTGTGACAGAGCCATCTTATTTTGAAGAAGCAACGCAAGAGCCCACATGGGTAGATGCCATGGTGGAGGAGTATGACTCCATTGTCAGAAACAATGCTTGGGAGATTGTTCCAAGGTCGATGGGAAAATCAGTTGTAGGATCAAGATGGATCTACAAGGTAAAGAAAGTTGCTAATGGGAGCATTGAGAAGTATAAGGCAAGATTTGTTGCCCGGGGCTTCTCACAGATTGAGGGGATTGACTATGAAGAAACCTTTGCACTTGTCGCACGGTATTCTTCCATATGGACCATCCTTGCTCTCTCAGCGCAGATGGGTTGGCACATTCATCAGATGGATGTGAAGACTGCGTTCCTTAATGGGATCATTGAGGAAGAGGTGTACATTGAGCAGCCTGAAGGATTTGATATCTTCAGCAGTGAGTCGCATGTGTGTAGGCTCAAAAGAGCGTTGTATGGGCCGGTGTGCACTCCCGTGCCGGGTACACTCAAATTGACACACTTATTTCACCGGATTTGGCTTCACCAAGAGTGAGGCGGATGCAAACCTGTACCGCATTTTGCTGAGGGTAAGATTTTTATCATTGTACTTTATGTTGATGATTTGATACTAATAGGTGATGAGCGCTGATACACTCATGCAAGGCCGATCTTGCAAAGGAGTTTGAGATGAAGGATTTGGCCCTCCTTCATTATTATTTCCTCGGGATTGGAAATATGGTAACCTGGGAAGGTGAACTTCTTATGTTCCAAGGAAAGTATGCCTGGGAGATACCGGAGAAGTTTCACACGCAAGGCTGCAATCCCATCGACACTCCTCTTCAGAAATTGGAAGGAGGATGCTACTTCAGCGGAGGTAGTGGATGCCACTGTTTATCGACAGTTGGTGGGGTCGCTTATGTATCTGGTCAATACACGACCCGATATATGCTATGCAGTTAACCAGCTTTCGCAAGCTATGGTTAAGCCTACCAAGCTTTTTTGGAAGGCAGGCAAGCATGTTCCGAACTGTGTGGGCACATTCGAGTATGGTTTATGGTACGTACAGACGGATGAGGTGAAGTTGCATGGCTTCACGGATGCAAACATTGGGAAGGAAGCCCACCGTATAGAAATAACACATCAGGAGGGATTTTCAGTATCGGATCTACGACAGTTTCTTGGTACAGCAGAAAACAAAGATCCGTGGCACTCAGTTCAGTGGAAGCAAAATACATGGCAGCAATTCAACCTACATGTGAGGCTATCTGGATGAGGAAGATCTTGGTTGGTTTGTTCAGTTCAAATTTAGATCCCACGGTGATACATTGTGATAATAAGAGTTGCATTAAACTCTTGGTTAATCTTGTTTTTCATGATAGATCTACACATATTGATATCTAGTATCATCATATCAGAGATTATGTGCTGCGAAAGATCATGTTGCTTCAATACATTCCTATGGAGGATCAGGATGCAGATATTCTGACAAAGGCGCTCACCAGGAGCACATTCGAATACCATAGAGGCAGAATTGGGGTGAAGGATAATCCCTATCTTGTTGAGAGGGAGTGTTGAGATTCAACAAGATGATGAGCTTAGTGAAAAGAGTCGCCTTCACTAAGTGGGCCCGCAGGCTATTTTTGGCGCAAGTCTATTTTTAGACATGATGATCATATTTCAGAAGTTGCAGGATGCTATTTGTGGATGGTTGATCAAGTTGGAAAACTAGATGAAATTCTATTTTTAGAATATTGGGTGAAGTTTATTTATAGATCGCTGATCTAAAAATAGATGTATGTCGATTATTATTAGCTCTTAATAATAATCAAACTCTAAACAACAACTATCAACTTATTCTCTCGAGCACTTCAAGCTCAAAGGTACGTATGTGGCACAACACCGATGTGAAGGAATTACGCTATTCCCGAGGGTTTACTAGAGCTAATGCATGGAGGACCCGCTAGGAACTCAAGTGGTAGAGTTATGACACAGTTGGAAGAAGTAGTTATGGAGTTGTATTTAGTTTAACTCAGTTAGACTCAGTTGAACTAGTTGTATCTAGTCTAATTGAATGATTCACTAGTGAGAGTGGAGTGAATTAATTAGTTAATTAATTCACAAATAATAACTCATTAATCAACTGAACAATACAATAGTTAACCAAGGGCATGGCGCTTCGTGAGACCGTCAAAGAGATAGGTGAAAGGGCAAGATAGACTATCTGTTGTGACTATTAGTGATGCATTGATTGCATCAAACACACAGTGGAGATGCCAATGAGGATTGCGTAGTCAATCCAAGAGTAATTCGAATTCATTTAGAGCTATTCTTCAGTAGGGATTGCGCAGTGGAGGCAGGCTAGCAGGTGGCAAAGATCGATGCATGGATTTGCACGATTAGGCTTGATTAGTGTATGATGATTGTACTGTACTGAGAGCTTGTGATAAGCTTTGTATGCTTGTATGATATTGTCATATGATCTCCATGTTACATAATATATGGTTGGGGTTTTCAGCTTCAGGCTTTCCTGGTTAAAAAACTGTGTTATGTGCGATTGATAATTTTTGTTTATGCTTCACATGTGTGTGCAATTAATTTTTCCGCAAAAGATTAACAAGTGGAATAGATTTAGTATATTGCATAAAGTTAAATAGTGTGATATCAGGTAGATCTTGAACATATGCATGCTTAGTGCATATAGTTTCTACAGTTATCTCACCACTTAAAATATTTAAAATTGAAATGAACTATGGTGTGTAAGGCTTACTCCTTTTGCATTCAAGGAGTGATTCCTTATGCTAACAGGAGCCATAATTGAATGGACAAAAATATGAGAAAAATATTTCCAATTGATCCTCATACGAATTTTTATTAATGAGGCCTTTAATTTCTTAAAGTTTCCATTAGTTTCCTTCATTTTCCTCCTCACTTGCAACCTATGACCTTTCACGTCCCCTTTCTCCTATTTTCCTTTATTTTCATAAATAAATGCCAATAAATGCCACTTTGATTTTCCAAAGCCTCAACAATTGCCTTTTCCAAATTCCTTTAGCCATAATAAACCAAAGTGACACCCACTAGGATGTTTTTCCCACCAATCATCTTGTGTCTCATGACCATGGTATTATATATTTTTTACATGGATTGTTTACCAGGGTTGTTACATATACGTGAAAGAATAATTTTGTTAAGCTCATAACCTGATTTTCATAACTTAAATTAATTCCCATCTCACCAATTAGCAAACAACCTCCCATCAATGGTGTGGAATTTGAGGTTGTCGGATCAATGCCCATGCAAGGAAAGCCATAATTTTCTACATTTTGGAATTATGTTCCTATTGTTCTTTCAATATTTCTTCTTCTTTGGCTTATTTTTCCAACCATTCTCTTTTGAGACTCTCTTCTTCTTTCCTTTTATTTTCTTCTTCCTCCTTTTGCAACCTTTCTATTTAAACCTCCTCATTTTATTTTTTGTATTTCTCTTTCTTTAACTCAAGATATTCTTATAATTTCTTCTCCTTTTCTTTCTTTGTGACTTTCCTTTTTGTTGACCTTTTCTATGTGGTTTTCTTGTTTTTAGCATTCTTTTCTTTAGAAGACTCTCATGCTTCAAGATCAAAGCCATTTATTTTTCCTAAAGCTTTTATATCATTGTAACAATTTAAAATTATTTATTCATATTTTTTTATTATTTCTTTGTCTTTATAGTTTTACACACCATACGTACCTACATAAAATGGGTATGTAGGCCATGGTTCCTTATTCAGACATGCTAGCATGCCATCAACACCTATGGTCACCTGATATGTGATTTCCTATAAAAGTATCTTATTAGTTAAAAAAAATGGGAGTTGGTGTGGTGATTTACATGAGCCAAATACTCTGACGTCTGTTAAATATGGTGGGGTGAAGTACTAGCAAAAAAAAACTTCTTGAATTATTTCTTTAGCATGACCAAACATGCATGGTTAATTGTGATCAAATAAGATATGGAAAAGTGGTGAGATTAATCCTTAAACTATATTTGTATATGATTTTGTATATTTGATTTCCAACAACTCCTTGCAGTAAGTATGCATGGGATAAATGTCTTTGGCTAGATTCCATATCAACCCCATCATCTCAAATGTACATCTAGCACATATTCCATCAAGTGGGTAAGAAGCCCTGTAAAATTTTGGTTGTTTCCCTTCCTGCGGACTTTGAGCATATGTTTCATTGGCTTGGATAGATGCAACAATAATTTTAGCCCTATTGAACAAGGGACCATCATGAGTGCATGCATATATGAGTGGAACCTAGCTTTCCTCGAAGAATTCTACAATTTCCTTACCATACGACCTACAACACATAGTTGCAACCATCTCATATGCCATCCTAAGTCACTTCGTTTTATATATATTTACTAGATTACTTCTGAACTTGTGGGGTCTTTCCACCAACTTCTTAGGATGTAATTTCTATTCATATTAAAACTGTTGTGCCAAGCCACTAAGAATGCAATATGATGTTTATGCAACTTGTAGTACTCAGCTATTCAGGGATATGTAAGTGCACTAGTTTAATTTCCATGACTATCTATGATGTTCATATATTTTGTATCAATACACTTGACTATCCACTTTATGATTTCCCAACATGGAAATACCATTGGATGAGAATCCATTTTAAGAAACCATGACTTCCTTACATTTTGATACACCCTGATGTCTTCCCCTCCATCCGGATATTCTTTCCTCGTGAATAGATGGTAGATTTTTAACCACTATAGAGAGATTGACTTATCAATATAAAATCTTGTATCAACGTAGCTGGGCACCAATCTTATAAGACTTTCCTCAGATTATTCCTCCATAGGGTCTTTCCAAACTCGTCTATTTGGAGGAGCCATATATTTAGATGATGAGATGTTGAAATAATTCTAATCAAACAAGCCTGAAATATCAAATATATTCATTAGAACAATTAATTTAGAAATCTAAAAGTGAATTTGGGTGCAAAGAAAAATATTAATGCAATTTAAACTCGATAGATGCGTTGTGGTGCATGGGAAAGAATTGTGTTATCAAAAAAATTTGTGTTTTGATGAAACTTGGTAATTCACCCTTGTAGGGATGGATCATGACACATCTATGTATCACATCACATATTTCATTGGATTCTATGAAAAATTATTGCACCATAGTGTAGCAATAAAGCCTTGAATGATCAACAGATATTTGACATGGTATAGTTAAGGTTGCGCAAATACGGGGTGACACTTCATATATTAAAGTGCGGTGCACTCTATGCAAGGTAGTTATGAAACAATGTGGTGTGAAATCATGATGCGATGAAATGTTGTGATGTGATGTGATACTGACTTATGAGGCAATGAAAGGTTGAATGCGAAGAAATTTTGTGATGAGATGAAAGGTTGTGATAAGATGAAAAGTTGTGATGTGATGTGATACTGATTTGTGATGCGATGAAAAATTGTGATGTGACGTGATAATAATTTTCGAAGTGTTGAAAGGTTTAAATACGATGAAAAGTTGTGATGCAATGTGATATTGATTTGTGATTTTCCCTTCATAATATTTTATGAATTTTCTAATTAATAGTCTCCTCATGCATTACAGTTTAAGGGTAAAAAATAGTCTTAGGGTCTTGGTCAGATAGATTCCTTATAGTTTTGGATGTGGGGACCCTAAATTCACCTCTTATATATTATAGCATCATTCAACACTCATACATACCTGATGCTCTTTTATGGCCCTGGGAAGTCCCTTTTCCCAAACAAACTTGATCTAGCAGAAATTGGGTATAATGTTGATATTCTTCTTATCTTGTTGTAATTTAGCCTACCCAATGGGTGTATATATACCACTTCAATTTGGTTATTTCAGTTAAGCCATGGGATTCTATAGGTGGGTTCTCAGTAAAACTCGTAAACCCCCCAATGCCCTGAAAAATAGGATTTTGTTTTATTTTTTCATATTTTAAAAGGTATACGTGTGTAAAGTGTTATGGGACCCACGTATATATTTGATTTAGTATGGGAAGAGTCACGTATGGATTTTGAGATACTTTTTTTAAGTATAAAGTCAATTCTGCATGGGAAAGGGGACTTCGCAGGGCCATAAAAGATAATTATGTCTACAGGAGTATTGAATGATTCTATAACATTATCTTACAAATTTAGGGTTTTTTTAGTTGCTACAACAATTGGCAAACCACTGTTAGAACCTCATCATATATGGTTTAGCATTTAATATGGAGCTTAACATGTTTTGTAAAGTGTTTATTTTACTTTGTGGGTACCACTTGTGCAGTTGTTTGATTCTAATTATAGATATTTCATTTCTCTATTAACTAACTTAGTCTTGAGGCATAACATTGAATTTTTAACAAAATTCATACACCAATTTTTTTATGAGAAATAGATATATTATGCAAGTGAATTTCAAATTCTCAAAATTAATATGAGTCACTGGTGTTTCTCTACTACCAATAAGCATCCATATACCTAATGGAGTCACTCAAGGAACACAAGCATCACTTCGCTACCGAGAAGTGCCCATAGCCTCGATGAAGTTCCTTACATCATCCTTCTATGTGAGAAGCCTTTTTCATGCCTAGTTTACCGTTTTGTTGATTTTATTTGTATGCAATTTTGCATTATTACTTTAGGGAATTTGATGCCAAGGTGGATGAGGGATATTAAATCATCTTTATCAAGAAAATGGGTTGTTCCTTCTTGGTCAGAGACAAAGATTTTCGTAAATAGGTTTACTCACAATTTCACTTTTCTTCTCATCTCCTATCCAAACAATGGGTTGATGTATTTGCGCACATAGTCTGTTTATTCAAAACCAAACTAGTTGTAGAGATTATATTAAAAATTTGGATTTATAATCTTAATAGAGTTCCCCACAACACTCAATTTGCATTTTATGTATGAACAATGCAAGCTTGTATAGATGTTTATGACTCAACCAAATGATGGAGATTCATTATTATCCAACTGATGAGTAGTTATTATAGGCCCATTTACAACATCATTATAGAAATCATTTATTTATTTACATAAGTGAGTTATTTGTGTACAAAAAATCCAATCAGTTTTTCACGAGGGATTCACATTCAAATGTAAAATAAAGGAACAATATAGCAAAAAAAAAGGAAAGTAAATAATTGAAATATGTACAAGGTAGAACAACCAAAAAAATTGTCATGAAAAGTAGGTTTTAAAGTCTTGGCCATTGATAGGGAGGGACTTTATCGTCTGATATAAATTTTTCAATCGACAAGTATTAAGGCCAAGTTTATTTTGAATAAAAAATGGTTTGAGCCAAAGGGATTGAATCTTGGAATGTTTACCTTTGTCTTCATGGGTATTATGCAACTTCAACACTAGGTGGCCAACTTGGAACACTTTTTCACTAATGTATTTCCTATCAAACCACCTCTTAATTCTTTGCTGGTGGGTGGAAAATTTATAGTGATTGTTATAGGTCAATTTGGGCATCATTACCAATGACCTGGTTAATTGGGCATCATCTTCAAGACCAATGAATAAGGGTCTATCATCCCCTATCATTTCAAGTTGCTACATGCCCTAAGACAAAGAATAAGACAAATCACACATGAATTTCATCAAGCAAAGGTTTCCAAGATTTGAAGTTTATAATATATCGTATGAGAGCTCATCAATGTTGCCTATAAAGGGACTAAGTGCGTTGCAAATGCAGGTAGCCCCATGCAAGGCTTCTCTGCAAAGAACTTCCTGACATTCACAGGTGCATTGGTCACAATGGGAGTGAAATTCTCATTGTTCTAGAATATCCACTTGGCCAATGCCTTATAGAAGAGTTCACATGTGTCAAGCTTTGAATCCAAATGTCCATCTGACATCTACAAGATTGGGAACATGTATTGCCTATTATTCGAAATCATTGATTGTAAAACTACCTTCAGCTTCTCTATAAATTGAGCACAACTCTTAGTGTTTGTAAGGAAGAATTTGAGTAGAGAAATGATGGTGGAATTTCAATTGAAGGTTAGATTTGTGTAACAGCTGCTAGAGAGATTTATACTATGATGAGGTTGGGATGCTTCTGGAGATGGTCACTTCAAATTAGTCACTAGGTTGTAACCTCCCCTTCTATTATTAATAAAGAGTACAACTTAATTTTCCCTATATGCATCTGTATTGGCTTTGATTTTCCATATTGCAAGATCTTGGTTGATGTATATGGTTTATGCTTTACTAATTTAGAAAACTAACTTGAATAGACATCTGTATTATTGCTATCTTCTGTTGTTTAGTGTTTATTCTTGCAAGAAATACTTTGCATAGCCGGCTGGAATTTGGAGCTACAACATAAGCGACAGAAGGAGTCATTTGGAAGCACTTGGATTCCAGGTAAGCCTCCAATCCATTATGTGTGTTTGTTCTTAGTTAGGAAAAGTAGTCGTATAGTCTTTAACATGTTGTTCTAGATTAGCACCTATCTAGGGAAGTGTGTTTTATCTGTAATTCACAATTCTATCCAACAAATTGGTGACTCTGCTGGGGAAAATTTATCTTTGTCCTAGGTGTTTTAGCCTCTGATTTTATTTTTTTATTAACCCAATAGTTAATACACACAAAGATTAAATTTTTTTAAATCCAAATTTGCAAAAGAAGTGTGTTAAACAACTGTGTTTTTCTTCATACACTGCGCTCAACACACTCTTGAAGAGGACACAGTGCTTTGCATAGCACTGTCTCCCTTTTAGGCCTGTGTTGCAAAGCATTGTCTCTCCTTAGAGCCTACGTTGCCTCCTGAAACCATCCAAATTCCCTTGAATTTGTCTTTGCAATTTGATTCAGTTTGTTTTCTGCTGTGTTTTGAAAATTTTGAACCTCATATTGACTAGTGAATCTATCTACTTCTTCCTCCTTTGAAATAAAATTTGTTCAATGTTTGTTTAAAGTGTTTTTCTTTATCATTGACGAATTAATTTTAAAGTATTTTCATTGTCACATTAGGTTCATTTGCTTTTGAACTAGGAAATTGTCATAAATGATTCATTTCCTGATAGGAGAAATTGTTGTTAAAGTCCTCATTTTTCCTTCAAAAGAGAAATTTTTGTTTGTATTCCTCATTTCTCGAAAGTAAAAATCATTTGTTTTTTCGATTTAGTGCAATTAGTTTCTTTTCTGCATTCATAACATAAAAGGAACTAAAAAAAAAAAACTTGCATTTGCATGTAGAGGTTTGTTTGTTTTGCAAATGGAACAATTAGGAAATTTTCATTTAGTTTGTGCTCATTGATTTGTTTTCTCGCAAATTGTTTTCTCTTTCCCTCTAGTAGTTAGGATTTTCATTGAAAAAACTAAAAGTGAAAGATTGCTTATCTTTCTTAGTTTGCATTTTAGGAATTTTCAATACATCATCAAGGTGAACCTTTGAAAGGAAAATTGTTAAGAAAGATCAACATAAAATTTATCTCAATTTACCTAACAAAGCATTGGAACCATAACGATAACATTTAGAAGGTCTAGGCTAGAGACGTGTTTCGACGTCATAAAACATAGCAATTGTCGTTAACCTGTCTGCGATACATTCTGAGTGTGATACGTCACTCCATGTACGTAAGTATATCGTAGCTCGTCCACGTAATTTTTGGTATATCAGGCGGTGTTACAGTACGATAAGTATAAAGGGGTGCTCTCACTATGTGGTTTTACATCAGATAGCACTAATACGGACTTGGGCCTCCACGTACCTTCGGGTATATTTGGGAGAAAAACTCTTAGGTGCTATCCATCCATAGTGAACTGAGTCGGCTGCCTTGTAAATTGTGATACACCGAACACATCATTCGGGGAGATTGTCTGTTTGTACTTCTTGGTTCACCAGGAGGTATTATGCAATTCAAAATTTCTTGGTAAAACCTTTTGCCTAGCATTACCATTTTATTTTATTTATTTGTTTTTTGTTAAAATAAATCAGTAATCATGGAAGAAAAAAATCCTTTTCCTCTTCGTTCGCGTAGATTAGCTATAAAACCACTTTTACCACCATAAGTTACTTCTGGTAGGCGAAGGCGATCACGATCTACCGAATCAAGTACAATTCATACCTCTGGTGAAACATCAATCTCCCATAAACCAGAGTTAGCTCAAGTTGTTTCTATATATCCTAGTTCATCTACTGTTGTCGAAACAGAGTCTTCACAGCTACCCGTGGTCATGATCTATCCAATCAGTGAGACCATACCTTCTGGACCCGACGTTGTTCAGCCATAAATTGATCCAGACCTTGTCTCTTCTTTGCCAGAACATCTGAATCTAGAAGTTTCACAACCAGAAGTTGTTCCTCCCTTGGTCATTCCACTAATTTTTGTAGCCATTGACTCTCCTATATCACACAGTCAACCACCTGAAATATAATTTGGGCCTGACGATGAAATACTTCCACCTGCTTTAATAGTGATTGAAGAAATCCCACAAGACGAGACACCTTTAACGCCAACCCATTTTGGGGAGGACCTTTACCTGTACGAGTATTTTCCTCAATCATTTCCATCTGCTTTTATTGATCCTGCTCCCATTCAAACTCTCGTCAATCTTAAAGGGTATACATTTGGTCAAGCAACCATGCCTGAACCAACATCTTCGGTTGGGCCAATTGTTCCAATTATGTTAGCTCCTACCCTTGCTACTTTGTCGATGTTCACAACTTCAACGAAGTCATATTTTCATGGTGACCCTATGGTCCCATCAGGTTATAAATCATTATCTGGAATTTACTTTGGTGCATCTTCAAAACCATGGTCTTTACCAATGTCATCATTCGGTATTTTAACTGGTAATCCTATAGTAAGTACTGAACGGTTTGAATCTTTATACACATCATCAGGGCAATATCAAGTTGGTCCTTCTGGGTCTATTCCTTTAAGCACCATATCAACTGGACTCCCAACATTTGGAGAGGAATATTTTCTGTCTTATTATTATCCTCATGCTGGGGGAAAACCTTTGGTCACCCAATATGACAGTACTCCATCACTTTTTGGTCAACCTAATGTTGAAATGAATGTTTTTCAATGGCATCCCACTTTGCCTATCCAACCACAAACGGTTGTACACTCGTATCAACCAGTTCAACCTGTTACACTCACATCATTACTGCATGTCAATACATATTTACCCTTGTTAAAAAATCAAAATTTTGTACACCAACCTTATCAAGTAGGTCCTCCAACTCGATATCATCAAATTTTGGGTCCACAGACTCTAAATCCTTCAATTAATTTACAACAACCTGTATCCGGAATCATTTATTCACAAGCTGGTTTACCATTTTATGGGATGTCACAACCACAACCTGGTTATACTTATCAACCAAATCCAATTTATACTAATTTGGGTTATAAAATTGGTGGACAGACCCCTTGGAAACCTCAGGCGCAAATGCCTAACACTTCATTTCAACAAGTATCATATCCAGGTTTTGGTCAACAGAATCCTCAGGAGTTTTCTTTTCAAAACAATCCCTATCCAGGTTACCAACAACAGATTCCTTATGCTGGTGCTCAAAGGCCTGTTGGTCAAGCAATTCCATCTTACCCTGGCTATGCTCAACCTGACCTTAATAGACAGTTTCCTTTTGTCGCAAATTTAGAGTTACCAGATTTAAATCGGTTAACCAATGATCCAATCAACTATGCTCCTTGGTGGCCGATGATACCCCACAAATTATCCTTGGATATTCCTAAGTACAATGGAAACCCTGGAGAAGATCCGTCGACTCATGTCATGGATTATCATTTATGGTGTTCATCAAACTCCCTGAATGATGATTATGTTCGACTACATCTTTTCCTTCGTACGCTCACAAGTCCGGCTACAAAATCGTACATTGAGTTACCTAGAGCTTCTTTTGATAATTTGACTGCCCTAGCTACTATATTTTTGACTCATTTCCAGTTACCTATCAAATATGAAACTAGAACAGAACTCTTGACCAATTTCAAACGGACTAATGCTACTCACATCTCTGATCATATTCATGAGTGGAGTCGTCGTCGTAGAATGGTTAAGACATTTGTTCCAGATCAGCTCCTTGCTGAATGGTTCATTAAGTCCCTGTTACCATCTATAACTGAGGATGTGGCTAAGGGTGGCGTCATCACAGAATAGCAAGTTATTTCTCATGCCCAATATTTAGACTTGATTTACACTCAGTATGGCACGCTCTATGAAAAAATTCCTAACGTGCCGAGATCTAATTTCAATGTTCCTCCTCAATTAAAGGACTCTCATTCTAGAGACAGCTTGATAGGCACTATAAGCACAAACCACACTATTTCATATGATCCTGCTCCTACTTCTGAAATTAATGTCGTGTCGTTTGACAAAAGCAAAAGTGACAAGCAACCCGGAAGTAAGAAAAAGGGGAAATCAAAGAAAAAGAAAACTTCTAACCCACGAGAAAGATCATATGATCAACCATGTGGACCTAGGAAACCTAATTATCCATGCATAATATGTAATGAGGAACATTTTGTTAGGGATTGTCCTCACCGCACTGAATTCTCAAAACTCATCAAGACTTCTCATGCGTCAGCTATGTTGACAGACCCATTTCCAAATCCGAACACTAATTTGGTTGCTACAGATCCAACTCCTAGTTCCAAAGTGTTAATGTTATCCAAAAAACCTTCAACAGATATGTTGGTGTCAAGGCGTAATAAATATTATGGTAGTCAGGCCACTAATCAACCTACTACCTCGTCTTCGAATCCGTCTACGGAATCAATACCACCCACTGTTATTCTTGAATTGACAATCAAGCCACCAAAGGGAGTAATTCACAAATCGACATGTAATCCTCGAGAAAGAGCTGTACAAAATTATAATATAGTTGAATATTTGACTCAATCCCCTTCAGCTATGTCTGCTCTTGAGGTATTACAAAATTGTCCCTTGCACAAACATGCTTTATTATCGGCTATTGGTGGAATTGATCCGACTGATTCTAATCTTGTCATCTTCAATCATACGGGCTATGTACCGCATCTACCAGTAGAATTGGAATTCTCCATACAAATAAATGTTCTCAATCACCTTTTTCATTGCACTATTATTGATGAGGGAGCATCTACATGCATTATGTCTCTAAATTGTTGGAAGTCACTTGGCTCGCCGCGCTTATCACAATCATCAACGACATTGAAGGCTTTTGATGGATGAACATATAAACCTTGTGGTATTATTAATAACCTGTTGAAATAGGGGGAAAAACAGTGAATTTTGATGTCGAGGTTGTTGACGGACCCCTTGACTATAATATTCTACTTGGAAGGCCATGGGTATATACGATTACTGAAATTGTTTCTAGATACCATATAATGATTACTTTTCCACATAAAGGTACAATCGCAGTCATTAATCAGATATCCTTATTTGCCTCCTCGTCGCAGGTAACTGGAAGAATTCTGTTTGTTCACATACCCCAACTAGAACTTCAGAACATTGGTGTAGGACTCTTAAAGGATTCCACTCTCATGGGAACCTTTGCATTACCGCCGCCCGCAACGTCGAAGGAAATTGCAAGTATAGAGAATTGCTACGTGATCTCTTCCACTCTATCTGGCTTAAGGGAGAGTACGGGTGATTCAGATATTGCTACGTTGGATGAATTTTTACCGCTAATCCCTATTGAGATGGCATAGAAATCAATCTATCTAGCTTGGGTGGAAAATCTGAAATTAGCGTCGTCAAGTGTTTGGGTTGATTGTTCCTTAGATTTTGGTACTCCATCTG
This sequence comes from Pinus albicaulis, assembly GCA_034641835.2. Lineage (NCBI taxonomy): Eukaryota > Viridiplantae > Streptophyta > Pinopsida > Pinales > Pinaceae > Pinus > Pinus albicaulis. The sequence continues at coordinate 61,300 of JAXQQM020073787.1, forward strand.
ATCCATTTTCCTCAATGTTTTTTATAGATGAAAATATTTTGGAAGCTATGATGTTAGAAGGAGAACCATGGGAAGATTATCATCATCGTTCCCATCTTCCTTATTATGAATAAAATTTTCTTAGTGAACTATATCACTCATCAATCAAAAATTTATTTTCGAATTCTTTAGCAATTAATGTAATCGATTCTAAGAGAAATCTGTCAAATATTGAAGAAACCATTTCTATCAATATTTCGACCAAACCTGGCATTGTAGAAAATATTCATGTTGGCATATCTTGTTCTCCATCAGAACTCGAATCATATCGCTCTCTATTTTGTGAATTCCATGATTTATTTGCTTGGTCTCACAAGGAAATGCCAAGCATAGACACTATTATAGTTGAACACACTATTAATATGTATCCTGATGTCAAAAAAGTGCGTTAATGGCTTCATCCTGTGTATCCAAAGAAATCCGCTGCCATCAAAGCAGAAGTTGAAAAACTTTTGCACGCTGGTTTCATTTACCTTGTTTTGCTGACTAAGTGGGTTTCCAATATCATTCGTGTCATGAAAAAACAAGGAACCATTAGAGTGTGCATCGATTATCAGGACGTTAATCATGATTTTTCAAAAGACAACTATCCTACTCCCTTTATCGACTAGATTATTGATGATTGTGCTGGATGCGAAATATTTTCGTTCATGGATGGATTTTCCGGTTATAATCAAACCAATATATGCCCAGAGGATCAACATAAAACAACATTCATTTGTCCCTAGGGCACATTCGCTTATAGGAAACTTCCATTTGGTTTAAAGAACGTTGGGGAAAATTTTTAGAGAGCAATGGATTATGCTTTCAATGAAATCAAGCACATTGTTCAACCATATCTAGATGATTTACCAATGCATTCACGAAATTGGACTGATCACCTGATGCATTTAAGAGCCATTTTCTTACGTTGCCGACACTAAAAAATACGCCTAAATCCACATAAATGTGTGTTTTGTGTTGGTTCTAGTCATCTTCTTGGATTCATATTCTGAAAAGAAGGAATTCGAATAGACCCATTGAAGGTTCAGGCCATTCTTGGTTTTCCTACACCACCAAATTTACTTCAGATACAGAAACTTTAGGGAAAGGCTAAATTTTTAAGAAGTTTCATTCCAAACTACGCCGAAATGGCTAAAGGATTTACTCGACGCTTAAAAAAGGGGGTTCCCTTCCATTGGGACCAAGTTGCGCAAGCTTCTTTTGATGTTGTCAAGGATACTCTTGTCCGAGTGTCATTAATGTATCTCCCTAATTATCAAAATGATTATTTCCTATATATCGTCGCGGCTGAAACGACCATTGCTATGGTATTGTTCCAAGTAGAATATGGAATTGAACATCTGATCTATTATTTGAGTCGTAATCTCAATGATACAGAACTTTAAGTACTCATACATAGAAAATATCATTTCGCGCTGTTCAATTATTTATCTATTAAGTCGGTCTTTACATCCTAAAGTCAGAGATCAAAAACTCTTTTGTTGCATTTCATTTATGTGTCTCGTTCATCCAATCAGTTGCATTCCATTAGAAGCATATATTTTCTGAAGGAAGGGCCTTCTCAGTCATACCCCTCATGTCTTGTACCTGCTGGCTCAGGTTTGTCCATGAAATCAATTTTAAAAGCCATTCATAGTCCTACTTTGTCTCTTGGCCAGCAAAGAGTCATTTTAGGGTTCTTAGGTATTTTTTAGGTCTATGGTTTCACAAATTTTGTATTTCAAAGGGTCTAATAATGCCAGCAGGCCAGAGGGAAGTTCTAAAAAATTTATTTCAACAAAATTTCATCGTTACTATGATTGATCATGACTTTTCTTCAAAACTCTGTTTTGAAGAAAATCGTCATTTTGTCTTGTGTAATAAATACCATGTATATTTTCTAAGTGTTTCAGTTGTGAAGATGTTCAGGCGCAGCCCTGGTCATCCTTCGCCGAAATCCAATGCCAATCATCCCTGCAAATAGACTAGCGAAAATCAAACCATTCAGTCCAAGAGCAATAAAGAAACAAAATAGAGTTCATTTCAAAAGTGCCAAAGTTCAAACGTTAGAAATGGGTTTTTCAAATGAAAGATTCAAAGTCTTTGGTATATATATGATTTATATGTTTCAAAATTCCATTGGTATGCCAAAGAGACAGTATGGAACTAAGGAAAATCGTGGAGGAGCAAATTCAGCATTTGAAGGCCGAAACTTTGTTGTAACAGAGCTGCACGGCGCATTGGGAAAGTGCGCGGCGCACTGGGCCTCCTGCCACAGTGCATTTTTCCAACGCGCGCGGCGCATCCAGGAGGTGCGGCGCACTGGGTGTGCGCGCGGCACACAGAGCTTCCAAACAGAATTGTGCCACTTCTTCATCAAATTCGCAAAATGACTCAAATATTTTTGCTCCAAATAATTTTGTGAACTCTTGTCATTGATTTTTAGTTGGTGTTGCATGTTGTTTGGAAGAAGGAATATGAAAGTTTGAAAGTCAAACCATAAACCCTATCACCTTATTAAAAAATTGCTTTCTTAGAGTTTGAACTTGGTGTTTTAAACTAGTTTTGTGCCACATATTCCCTTCCCTACCTTGTTATTTTTCTCCCATCACTGTTAATCATTAATACACCATTTTGTTACATCTCTAAGAGGCATTCACTACTAAAGCCCCTATTCCCATATCCCTTTACATCCCAAGTCCCACATTCCTAAGCCCTATTTCCCTTTCTCTAAAGCTACGTCATTTCCTATCATTCTTCTTTTTCCCATTTCACTTGTAAGACTTTAAAAACCCCAGATTCCCCAAACATTCAAGTAACTGTTGGCACACCTTAAATCCACTTGACAGAAACTCCACTTGTCCCCACTGTTCCATATTCCTCACAGTCCCTCATTTCCCTTTGGCCTACATTTGGCACTTGGAGACAAAGACACTTATCATTTTCAACCAACCAAACATTCACTTGACATATACCTTGCAACACCATGGAGATGGACACAGATTCGTCATATGACCAAGACAGTGACTTTACAACTGAAACTGCATGCACCAGGAGGACACTGAAACGTCGGAAAAGGCCCGATCCACTTCAAATCTTGGCCTAAACTTCATTGGATGAGCGTAGCACTTGATGAGGGACCTTCACTCCAAATTTCAGCAAATTTGAAGGAAATTTTGTCATTTTTGAAATTTTGGTTGCAAAACAGGTTTTTCTGCCCAACGTGTCGCGCCACTCGACGCGCGCTTATGCTTGGAACATCTTATGGAGTAAAACTTGATGTTCTTGGGTTTTTTATGGTAAATTATGCATGCTCAGGAATGGCTGAGATATTTCATCAAGTTCTGGGTGGTTTAAAGGGTCAAAAACACCTTGAAAATGGCCTTTCTGCCACCTTTTGCACCAGCAGGAACCAGTCTTGGGATACTGCAGTTTTGGAGGAGAAAATGACATCTAAATAAAAAAATTCCACTTGGGTTGGATAGTAGAAACCTAGGGCTTTCCAACGAGCTATTATGAGATCAATTTGGACTTTGGGAAGTGCCTCAAAAATAGGCTCAAAGTGGCGCGACGCATAGAGAAATTTGGCCTCATTTTGACTCTTTAGCTCAGAAATTCGCCCAGTTTTGACTAGTTTCACTTTTTGATGTAACTATTGATCTATATTGATGTAATTTGATGATTATGATGTAATTTTGGCTCATATTTACTTTTTCTAGAGGATTCATTCACTAAAAAGTGAAAATTAAATGAATGAATCAGTTTCCTACCATATAGAGGCAAGTTGTTTGATTGCCTAGATTTCAGTTCCTAGTTTAGAATTGGTTGAAACAGCTCCTAGAAGGATGAGATCGACCCCTAGAGGCATGGGAATGGGTTAGGCTGGTCTATATTATGTATTTTCTGAGTCATTTTCATGGTTGGACTCTTGGGAATAGTTTGGCACCTCATTGTATATTCATTTCAGATTTTTGGCAAAGGAAAGACCAGAGTTTTGCAGCACTTGTTGGGATCCTTGTGGCTCTGAGTTTTGATGATGTTTTTCTCCTTGTATCTGTAAGTTTCATTAATTTTTATGTATGCCATTTCCCTTCTCTTTGCTTCTGAATTAAACAAATGAGTAACTAAGGTAGAATTCATTAGTTTGTTGGTGCTCTGCCTTAAACTTTTGTTTAGTTTTATATGTTTTCCTCTGTTTGAAGAGGATCCTTGCACCTTCTTGCCCTCTTCAGCTCCTCAACAGTCTTTTCTATCCATTCATTGAATCTAAGACATCAAAGCCATTTCTTTCCCTACCCCAACTTGAACTCTGCAAGAATTTGGCCTCATCCCCAAGCCCAAAACTGCCTTTTCCTTTCTCCAACAAAAAACCCCTAAAAATCATTCCAAACTCCTTGATTAATATACCTAGCCTAAAATTAGCACTCATTTCAGTCATCTCAAGGCCTATTGATACATTTTTACTGAGATTGACCCGGAGAGAGCCCTCTCCTATTCTGGTAGGGCTAGCTACCAGACTGAGCGTGGTTTGGTGTTACCCTGAATCCCGCCTTCCTTCAGCCTAAGGTGGATTTGGGCTATAACATAGTGGCGACCATACTGGGGAAAAAATGGTTTTCTTGTTAGTGTTATTTTTTTTATAAGCTACAGACGGAGCCTGAAGTTAGCCAGGTAGCCTTCGAAACACTCTTGCTTTGCATTAGCAAAAGTAGATAAATGCTGCTTCAGTCAATCTCCGGTCTAGTTTGTAAACGTAACATCTGACTTGCAAATTACCCCAGTATATGTATCAAGTTAGATCTGATGGTTGATGGTGGACAACGATCAGACACCGCAAAGCTGAAATCATTCACCTGGCGATTCTAAATCAGTTTCGAGATCAGATCCAAGGACTCCAATGGAGGATGAACCTGACCAGCAGAAACATGAAAGGACAATATGCAAAGATCATGTATTCAAGTTGGAATTTCATCCAAGACATTTTGTTCTTTGTCATAAATTATTTCTTCTCTTTTCTCGAGAATATCAAGAAGGCTTTGCAAAGTATATTGTATTTGAGAAAAGATCCTCGGCCTGCATTTGATTCCTTCCCTTTGAAGATTGTGAATACCAAATATTTGCATGCTTTTGAGCTTGATCAAGACCTTTCTTCCGAATCTTGTGATGACCATCTTCAAACTGATGAACCTCAAGAGACCAAGACTGATTCTGCAGCATTTGTACATACCCCTATACCTTGTAAAATTCTAGATCGTTACAAGCCTCTGATTTTACCTCCTATATCCCATGCTTTCCCTAAAAATCATGACCTATATCTACCAAGATTTGATGGTGAATGCAACAACATCACTGCTGAGAGACATGTTCTGAATTTTGAGTCTTTTCTTGACCTTTTTGAAGTTGATGAAGAGGATGTTAGTATTAGGCTTTTTGCTCTTTCTTTGCAAGGCCAAGTGAAGAGTTGGTTCAAAACCCTGCCTGATGCGAGCATCTCATATTTCCAGCAGTTCGTCAAAGTTTTCCTCGACAGGTGGGTGATCAGACATAACCTTTTCTTGATTATAGAAGAGTATAACCAGCTAAAAAGACTGCCAGGGGAGACAGTACAACAATTTTCTGCTAGATTTAACCAAGTTTATTATTCGATGCCAGTTGATATAAGGCCTTCTCCTAGATCTGCTCTCTTGCACTACCCGGGTGCCTTTGATCCGGAAATGGAGTTTCAGTTGAGAGAAAGGAATATTGCAACACTTGAAGAGATGCAGAACAATGCAGTAAATGTAGAGGCTCATTTGCTGATCCGAAGGGCAAGGTTGAAGGAAGAAGAGATGAAAAACATGGATCCGGAGAAATCGACATCTCTAGAGGTAAAGCTTGACATGTTGGTAAGTGCAGTAGAAGAGATGATGCAAAAGAACACCACAAGGAATGAGTATAATGTTCAAGCCCATGACTTGCTGATTGAAGAAGAACCAGTCGCTGATCCAAAACATTTTGTTTCTTATCCGAGTTGTCATAGTGATTGTTTTATAGATCATTTTGAAGAAGAGAGATTTGTTGATCTGACATGTATGCTTGATGATGTGTTTTATACTGATGATTTGCCTCAGTTTGATCAGTATGATGATGATTATGTTCTCCAAACAGAAGCTAATCTTGCAGACAAATCAACAACTAGTTTGTGGAAGGAGGAAGTTCACTTCGGCACATTTTCCATGCGATGATCCCAGCGATACATATCGGCTATGACCATGATGAGAGAAAGTACGACGAATTTTGAAGTAAGTGAAGGATATTTGCCTTTTGTTGGGATTGTTTCGGCTCATGAGACTAAATTTACTACGCAATCGAGAAATCAGCGCAAAAAGTCTTGATTTGGACCATCTTGACGCAATGAAAACCTTGTTCAAAGCTTCTCATATTGATTTACGGTCAACCATTGATTTTTCGAGTTAATTTGAAGACACAGGAAAGCGCACATGATCATTACAAGGTGACTACTGTACCATTATTTTGAATCATTTTGATTTTAGATAGTAGAATTACTAATTAAATCTTTAAATGAGCGACTGCGGCCTTGATTTGCAGCCACCAAATGAAATTGAAGGTCAGATTGCAGATGAAGGCGTGGAAGATGAAATACATGATTTAATGATGCAAGAGGATTCTGTACCCTTTTGTTTCGAAGCATTTTAGTTTATAAAGCAGAATCTTCGTAATATCTCTAGAGAGAAAGATGAACAGCCAGTAGGATTTCATACAGTTGCAATGGATACATCACAGCAGTCTTCTCAAGTTTTTGATGATCCTATTGCTTGTGTGTTGGATGATGTTTGCAGTAAAAATTCTTCTTCATTGGCTAACCTTGTGACAGAAAAGAATGCTGATAATAATCTTATTCAAAAGTCACCTTCATTGTCTTGTCTAACAGATTTTTCATTACAAAACTCATTTCAAGGTTTGCAGCTATATGAGGAGATTGATAAAGGAGACTTTTTTTTCTGTTTGGAGTCAGCAACAGAGTTTGGTTATTCACGAATTTCAGGATCCTTTTGACAGCTTGCTGCAATCAGCAAAGAGAGACAACACAGATGTGAGGAAAAGTTTAATATCCAGCTATGAAGATTACCTAGACTAGAGGAGCAATGAGTTAATGGAAATCAACAACTATGTTTATGAATATCCTTTCATAGTATTCTTGAATTCATCCAGTCAATTCATGCTTTGCAAGTTTATCAGCAGTCAACTTGATTCCAAGTTTCCATGGGAGTTGCCTTTCAGTTCTTCTCTTTTCCTGCGTATCAGAAATAATTTGGGAAGAAATCAAATAGCAGCCAGGATGCTTACATGGTTGCATTGGATGTTCCATTTCACTTTATCGGGTGGTGAAAAGAACAATTAGAGTAGGTTTGATGAATAAGCTCAATTGTGAGCATCTTTCTAGTTTGTCAGTTTTGTTTTAGTCATGTTTGGTTTTATTATGCTTTTCAGTTTTAGTCTTGAGTCAAAGTCAGTCTACATAATGTTCGTTTTAGCGTTTTGAATCCATTTCCCAATGGATGAAGGCACTGTCTGCTCTCCCAAATATCTGTATTTCTTGGCACCTCCCAGGAGCTACCATCCCCATTGGAGCCAATGTTAGAGTCGGTCTGTTTATCCCTCCGTCAGAGATCAAAAATCTCTTTTGTGCATTTCATTTTAGGTGTCTCATTCATCCAATCAATTGCATTCCATTAGAAGCATAGATTGTCTGACAGAAGGGCCTTCTCAGTCATACCCCTCATCTCTTGTACCTGCTGGCTTAAGTTTGTCCATCAAATCAATTTGAAAAGCCATTCATAGTCCGGCTTTGTCTCTTGGTTAGCAAAGAGTCATTTTAGGGTTCTTAAGTCTTTTTAGGTCTTGGGTTTCGAAAATTTTGTATTTTAAAGCGTCCAATAATGCCAGAAAGCCAGAGGGAAGTTCTAAAAAAGTTTTCATTTCAACAAAATTTCATCGTTACTATGATTGATCATGAATTTTCTTCAAAAATCTGTTTTGAAGAAAATTGTCATTTTGTCTTGTGTAATAAATGCCATGTATATTTTCTAAGTGTTTCAGTTGTGAAGACGTTCAGGCGCAGCCCTGGTCATCCTTCGCCGAAATCCAATGCCAATCATCCCTGCAAATAGACAAGCGAAAATCAAACCATTCAGTCCAAGAGCAACAAAGAAGCAAAACAAAGTTCATTTCAAAAGTGCCAAAGTTCAAACATTAGAAATGGGTTTTTCAAATGAAAGATTCAAAGTTTTTGGTATATATATGATTTATATGTTTCAACATTCCATTGGTATGCCAAAGAGACAATATGGAACTAAGGAAAATCGTGGAGGAGAAATTCAGCATTTGAAGGCGAAACTTTGTTATACTTAATGCACGGCGCATTGGGTAAACGCGCTTAGGCCCCTCCTTACGATTACATTTTCAACGCGTGCGAGCGCATCCGAGCGCGGTGCACGGGCTTCCAAATAAATTGTACCACTTCTTCATCAAATTCGCAAAGCGACTCAAATATTTTGCTCCAAATAAGTTTGTGAACTCTTGTCATTTTATTTTTAGGCTGGTGTTGCATGTTGTTTGGAAGAAGAATATGAAAGTTTGAGTCAAAACCATAAATCCTATCACCTTAACAAAAATTGCTTTCTTAGGTTGGAACAGTGTTTTTAGACTAGTTTTAAAGCCTTTTATATTCCCTTCCCTACCTTGTTATTTTTCTCCCATCAACATTAATCATCGATACACCATTTTCTTACATCTCTAGAGGCATTCACTCTAAAGCCCCTATTCCCATATCCCTTTACATCCCAAGTCCCACATTCCTAAGCCCTATTTCCCTTTCTCTAAAGCTACGTCATTTCCTATCATTCTTCTTTTTCCCATTTCACTTGTAAGACTTTAAAAACCCCAGATTCCCCAAACATTCAAGTAACTGTTGGCACACCTTAAATCCACTTGACAGAAACTCCACTTGTCCCCACTGTTCCATATTCCTCACAGTCCCTCATTTCCCTTTGGCCTACATTTGGCACTTGGAGACAAAGACACTTATCCTTTTCAACCAACCAAAAATTCACTTGACATATACCTTGCAACACCATGGAGATGGACACAGATTCGTCATATGACCAAGACAGTAATTGCACCACTGAACTGCATACACCAGGAGGGTACTGAGGAGACGCGAAAGACATGATCGACTTCAAATCTTGGCCAAAGCTTCTTTGGCTGAGCATGACACGTGATGGAGGACCTTCACTCCAAATTTCAGCAAATTTGGAGAATATTTTGTCAAATTTGAATTTTTGGTCACAAAATAGATTTGTCTGCCCGATGCGTCGAGCCACTTGGCACACGCTTATGATTGGGACATCTTCTGGAGGAAAACTTTATATTTTTGAGTTTTTTATGATAAATTATGCATTCTCAGGAATGGCTGAGAGATTTCATCAAGTTCTGGGTGGTTTAAAGGGTGAAAAACACCTTGAAAATGGCCTTTCTACCACCGTTTTCACACACAGGAACCAGTCTTGGGAGATTGAAGTTTTGGAGGGGAAAATGACATCGAAATCTAGAAATTCTACTTGGGTTGGATAGCCAGCAGATAGGGATTTCCAACGAGCTATCATGAGCTCAATTTTGAATTCGGGAAGTGCCCCAAAAACAGGCTCAAAGTGGCGCGACGCATAGCATTTTTGAGCGCGACACATAGAGAACTTTTGCCTATTTTTCACCCTTCAGCTCAGAAACTCACCCAATTTTGACTAGTTTTACATTTTGATGTAACTATTGATCTATCTTGATGTAATTTGATGAATATGATGTAAATTTGGCACATATTTACTTGTTCTAGAGGATTCATTCACTAAAAAGTGAAAATTAAATGAATGAATCAGTTTCCTTCCATATAGAGGCAAGTTGTTTGATTGCCTAGATTTCAGTTCCTTGTTTAGAATTGGTTGAAACAACTCCTAGAATGATGAGCTCGAACCCTAGAGGCATGGGAATGGGTTAGGCTGGTCTATATTAGGTATTTTCTGAGTCATTTTCAGGGTTGGACTCTTGGGAATAGTTTGGCACCTCATTGTATATTCATTTCAGCATTTTTGGCAAAGGAAAGACCAAAGTTTTGCAGCACTTGTTGGGATCCTTGTGGCTCTGAGTTTTGATGATGTTTTTCTCCATGTATCTGTAAGTTTCATTAATGTTTTATGTATGCCATTTCCCTTCTCTTTGCTTCTGAAATTAAACAAATGAGTAACTAAGGTAGAATTCATTAGTTTGTTGGTGCTCTGCCTTAAACTTTTGTTTAGTTTTATGTGTTTTCATCTGTTTGAAGAGGATCCTTGCAGCCTCTTTCCCTCTTCAGCTCCTCAAAAGTATTTTCTATCCATTCATTCAATCTAAGACATCAAATACATTGCCTTCCACCTTGGAAACTCGGTGCAGCAGAATTTGGCCTCATCCCCTTGCTAAAATTACCTTTCCCCTTTTTTCAACAAAACCCTAAAAAATCATTCCAAACTCCTTGATTCATATACCTAGCCTAAAATTAGCACTCATTTAGGTCATCTCAAGCCCTATTGATACATTTTCTGAATTGACTTGGGCCCTTCCACTCGTATTACATTGGAGCTAGCTGTTGAGAAGCGTCGTTTAGTGTTACCACGAATCTACTTCCCTTCGGCCTAAGGTGGTTGGGCTATAACAACTGTCAAATATTTAAACCATTATATTTTATACGAAAAACCACTATGCGTTTTTGATTACCTTGCATGACTTATATCTTATCACGTCAATTGTTGGGGGGGGAATATTCAAAATGGATTGTCATTTTGCAGGAATTTGATTTGGAATTCATCAAATCCAAATTAAACAAATCTTTAATTTTGGCTGAGATTCTCTATGACCTTCCCTCTGATAGTACTGTAACTACGTCAGAACCATCAATTCTTGATGAGTCTCTATTTTTGAATGGATCATCTGATCCTTGGTATGGGGATTTCATCATTTATCTCCAAACCCAAACTTTTAGACCTGATACCTCTCGCTCTGAACAATGACGTATTCGATACCAAGACAAAGATTATCTGATCATCGGCGATACACTTTATCATCATGGTGTCGATGCCATTTTAAGGAGGTGCCTCACTCATGAGGAGGCCGAAAATTTTTTACATGATTTTCATGCTAGGGCTTGTGGTGGACATTTATCTGGATATTCTACTACGCAAAAGATACTCTGCGCCGGTTACTTTTGGCCTACTATTTTTTGAGATTGCATTGTTGCGTTCATAAGTTGTCATGCGTGTCAGATTTTTTATCATAAAATTCGCAAAAAGCCAGCGCCAATGCATCTTGTTGTCTCTATATGACCATTTTCAAAATGGGGTTTTGACTTCATGACTTTTAACCCTCATTCGTGTGGGGGGCATGGTTATATTATTGTCGCAGTTGACTATTTTACCAAATGAGCCGAAGCGATGCCTAAATTAAACAACATGGGATAGACAGTTGCATTGTTTTTCTTTAATCATGTTATTGCATGGTTTGTGGTCCCATAGGCTATAGTTACAGATCATGGGAAGCATTTTCGCAACCACATGATGTCTGAATTGACTGCTAAGTTAGCATTGTCACATGACAATTCTACTCCTTATTATCCACAATCAAATGGACAAATTGAGGCTATCAACAAGATTCTTAAATGTATGCTTCAAAAAAAGATAAGAATTCGTAAAAGAAACTAACATTTGATCCTGTACTCCGCCTTTTGGGCGTATCGAACCTCAGTGAGAAATGCAACTGGATTTACTCCTTTTCAATTGATGTATGGTCTGGAAGCTATCTTACCAATCCAATGTGAAATACCATCGTTAAAACTCGCAATAGACTTGTTACCTGACACCTCAGAAGAAGAAGTGTGTCTTCTTAACCTCATCCATCTTGATGAAACGTGTCGTGAAGCCCAATTGGCCAACAAAGTGCATAAGAGACATATAAAGGCACAATATGACAAAAATGTCTAGCCTCGCATTTTTTCAGAGGGCGACTTGGTCCTTCTTTACGATCAAGAAGCTGATGTAATAGGTACAGGAAAATTTGAGCCATTATGGCATGGCCCCTATATTTTCAAAAGGGTTCTTGCTAAAGGTTCCTATGAGTTTGTTGATTACGATGGAATTCTGTTGGTGCAGCCTAGAAATGGGTTGTATCTGAGACGTTACCATGCTTAATCATGAGTGTAGTAATATTTTTTGTATTATATTGTATATATATGTTGTTGATTTGCATTCACTATCTTAGTTTGTTTTTAGAGTTTTCTTGACGTTAGTAATCCACTTTACATTTCATCGCAGATGTCTGAATCTTCAGAACCATTTGTTGGATATGTTGATGGTGCTAGTCTTAGTACGCAAAATCTATCCTCTACAGCATGGGCCATTTTCACTCCGAACGATGAGTTAGTGAGTTTTCAAGGGATTTGTATTGGTAGATCGACGAACAATATCACTGAGTGTAGCGCGTTGATTGAACTTCTCTTTGATGCCATTTCATTTGGTATTAACCACATAATCATAAGGTTAGACTCACAACTTGTTGTATTACAACTTACTAGTCTTTATACTGTTAGAAATCCAACACTGCATAGATTGTTCCTAAGAGTTCGAATTTTGGAAAGATATTTTGATTTTATTCAATATCAACACATTTCCATAAATTTGAACACACTGACTAATTCATTGGCTAATTAGGTTTTAGACAGACATTTGCAACATATGTAAAAAAAAATCATTCACATCATTGAATAGGATTACACAATAAACATAGGAAAAAATCTAAAATCATATAGATAGATAGTTATAGGTTTTTACAAAATTTGTGCCCAAGACACATTGGTCATTTGACCTCAAAATGTATGTAAAATGTCACAAACAAACTAGTGGTGCTCATCTTGGTGATGTTGTAAGATCTGTATCAGACGAAGTAACCACATCCGGTGGTTAGGAACCACAATAATTATTATCACTGAATCGCATGGTAACTCTTCAATCCGACGATCTGGAATCCGCCCGCCTATCTGGAATCCGAAGGTCAACCCCTCTATGTGTTGCGAAGCTCAGCGAGTCTTAGCCATATAAAGATCTGACCTGCTCTCCCGACAGCCCTCTCTACTGGCACATTTGCTTCGCACTCTGGTTCCTCTACTGGTTGAACATGACCAACATCTGCATTAGATCAAACATTTAGTTTAGTCTTGGAAAAACATCAAAAATACAAAAACATTGTATAAACCTGAGGAAAATCAAAAACATGATCAAAACATTCTTACCCATTGCACCCCACAGAGCGCCTTCTAGTAATTCTAAATCTGGATCTCCTCAGAAATCAACGCCTGCGTATGCATACTCATAGATGGCGAGAATATGTCGCCAGAACCAGGTGAAGAACGTAGTTGAGAACACAATGGTAGATTGGCTTGCATGTCAACCCATGAGTTCTACCCATCTCTGCATCCTCGGATCTCTAGGACTAGCTATATCCAACGTCACATGTTGTGGCTGCATCAGTGGAATCTATTCCAAAGCAAAGGATATAAGGATTGAACCATAAACTAAAATTTTTCTTCCTTCCTCCCTTTGCTTTGTTTAGTTGTTTGTTTATCTAAGAAAGAACAAATTCATACTAGTTAAATACTGTTGGCTACAAGCACTCTAGCGTGTACTGCATATACGATACGACGTGCTACATGTAGTGTAACAGTGCCGGCAAGTTTAGCAATCTTGAAAAGGATAGTTCTCAAAGGAAAATATCTAACATCCCGGATGTTTATCTTTCCATATTTTCTTGGCTCTACACCTGGATAGCAATGCTGTAGAATATAACATCTCACAGTCTCCCCTCCAACAATAGACCCTGAGAGTGAAATAGGCAAGCCTCTCCTTGAAAAACCTGTGAGAAAGTATACATCCTCGACTGTTATGGGAACCACTTGGTTCTTAATATGAAATGCCTCAATAGTTGGATCCCATGCTGCGAGCCAAGAACTCGAAGTTCTATGTGTTGCCTCATCCCATGTACAAGTACTTAAAGGTCAATCTCTTAGGGGCTCTTCTTTATTACGGATCATTGAGGGCAATCATATCTTGTCCATGTTCTCTTTCCCTCATGTCGTCATTGTAATCCAATGCATTTTGAAATAAAAACATAATATCCGTGAATTCCATTCATTACAAAAAACTAGGCAAAATCTTTAGCTGTCTTGAAAATAATATTTAGCATTAGGGAATACAGTCTAAAATGGGCCTCCTAAGGAAATAATAAAATAGTAGCTAAACCAATAAAATAACATTTATGAATTTTCAATTCACTTTTTGCACCACAATCCATGTAACCATAGTTAAATTCAATTCAAAAGTTGTACCAAAATAAAATTAATAAAAAAATTGTATTGATGTGACTATAAATAAGAATGAGCTTTTCAAGAAAAAATCATTATCATTGAACAACTAATGCATTTGTACTTTGTACTTAAATAACTTAAAATAAAATATAAATATAAATTTATAAATTCTTAATTATATTATATGCTATTAATTAAAATTTATATTATTTAAATTGTATAATAACATGTAATTAATATACCATATAAAAATAATATAATATAATATAATACAATAAATGTATAGGGATATGCATTGTTTCTTTCAAGAAATATGAAATGAAAATAATATATTTTTATTCAAAAAGTGTGAAATGACATTTATTATGAGTAATTTACTTTGACTTTAAAAGTACTTAGAGCACTACCATGGTTAACCATGAGTTTTTATCCACCATTGAAAATGTGACAAGTAAGTACCTTTAACTCAAGTAATGCCACCTCAACCATTAGGGATGATGTCATCCCCTAAAATGTGATTGGTTCTCATAAAGTGAATTTTGATTGTACATTTTCCTTAGGAGGCCCATTTTAGACTTCAAAATTCCCCTATTACTTAACGTACTCCCTAACAAGAGACGGAAGTGTGTCGCATACCGTAACCTTCCTTGTACCCTCCCCAATGCAACGCAGGTTTCGACATTCAAGGGTGTGTTGCCCTCTTTTTGGGCAGAATTTACCCTAGGGGCCTTAAAACCCTGAAAATTTGCAAAATTTGGAAATTAAATGAATACTAATGAAAATAGGTGGTTCATGGCACTAACCTAGATCAAACAGTAACGAAATCCATCCACAGAAACAATCGCAATCAACAGCTAAATTTCGGGGGAAAAATCAGGTTCAGAGCTCCAAAATGCAAATGGTAACTATGGAATGGTAAAAATGAATAGTGAAACTACTTTTATTTAGTCATTTAATTGTTTACAATGAATATTTATTGCTATGACTATAGTTTTATTATGTTTTTTTATCATGAAACAGTTATTTTGAATACATTTGATGTTGCTCTGAAATAGTTCTTACAACTGACAAACAAATTAGTCGTGCAACTTTATTTCAAGAATGATTTGACCACAAAGCATACTTTTTCAAGCTTTGTTAAAAACAAAAAAGGATTTGAAGCACACTTTTATCTCTTTTTCGAGCTTCGATAACAGTGAAAAATGAACCCTTGGAGTCTTCTTTCAGCTCTTTTCAGACTCTGATAATGTGAAAAGATTTCCGAGCACTTGTCTTTTCGAGCTCGTAAAAGTAAATGAATTGATATCTACTCAGTATAAGTTTAACCCTTTTCCAGATTGAGATTGATTATTTACGAAAAAGGAATACCGTGGTCGAACATGACTAAAGAGGTTCTCTCAGATATTATTTTACACTTTTTCGGACCTGAGCGATAACTTTACGAAAAATCACTTTTGGAGTTTTCCTTCGTCCTCTTTTTCAAACTCTCTAAATGTGAAAAAGGACTGGGCTATCATTGTCGTTAAACTCGTTAAAACATAAAATAGTGACAAGCTTGTTGATCATGGCAAGAATCAAGTTTCATTCATCGCTAGACTCGTTAAATTATTAAATAGCGATACATTATTCACCCAAAGGGTTGAATTATTGATCAAGCAAATGTTACCCTCCTCAAGCTTGTTAAAAAATAAAGAGGTACTAGTCGACAAATGACCAGGGAAAAATTGGAAAAAGTGAGCAGAATTCTTTGTGGTAGGAAGTTGTTCTTGAACATGACACTTCCTTCACTTCATGTCCGTGACTGTTTGGGTTGGGTAATATTCTTGACGGTTAATTCATACCTATGGTTCATCATACCTTCACTTCGGTTTTGGGTCAATGCTTCTAACTCATCTCAGTGTCGCCGATATGTTCAAGAGAATTCATCCAATGAATACTCATCCATCTGCAATACTAATAAAACTTCATTCTCATGACCGTCATCCCTAAAAATTGCTATATCAATTCATACCCTTGTATCTGAAATCAGTAACTCATATTTCACAATAAGGTGACTTCTTGTCAACGAAAAATAAATATCCAGGAAGTTCACTTAGAAACATCTGATTCCAATACCATGAGGCTTGTTACAACATCGACAATATCCTCGCTTCTGGACTTTTGATCAAAATATTTTGTTTGGCGTTCGACATAAAATAATCTATTCACACCTTACGGAATGTATTGCGATACTTTGAGGTCCATTGACATTAATGGTGGTTCTATCGTGTTTGTTAACAACTCACATCATTGGCTGGTAATCAATTGTATTTCCATGTTCGACTACAAATCATATTTTCGCATGGCTAGACTTGGACCCGAATGATCAAGTGAATGAGATAAGAAGACCCCAGATCTAGTTTTAGCCATTCGGGTTGCGATTTCAGGATTTTTGTACACATCATCTGTACAGTGACATTACATACAGATTGTCATCCGAACATTGGCATATATCTGTAGGCATGTATGCATTGGGCAACATTCCAATGAAGATGAATTTCTGAATTATGTACAAGTTATTAGATTTTTTTGTGCTGAACATAGGAATGCCTACCCTCAGCAATTATGATCAAAGAGGATATATAATGATGTAATGTACTGTAATATTGATGCAGGTGACCACTCTGCTTCATCTCCAACCCATCACAGTGTAAAGCATCTCAATCAAATGTTATTATTATTACGGTTAACTAGGCATCATCTCCAGGACCAATGAATAAGGGTCTATCATTCCCTATCATTTCAAGTTGCTACATGCCCTAAGACAAAGAACAAGACAAATCACACATGACTTTCATCAAGCAAAGGTTTCCAAGATTTGAAGTTTATAATATATCATATGAGAACTCATCAACGTTGCCTCTAAAGGGACTAAGTGCGTTGCATATGCAGGTAGCCCCATGCAAGTCTGCTCTGCAAATCACTTCCCGACATTCACAAGTGCGTTAGTCACAATGGGAGTGAAATTCTCATTGTTCTGGAATCTCCACTTGGCCAGCGCCTTCTAGAAGAGTTCACATGTTTCAAGATTTGAATCCAAGTGTCCATTTGACATCTACAAGATTGGGAACATGTCTTGCCTATTATTGGAAAGTCATTGATTGTAAAACTACCTTCAGCTTCTCTATAAATTGAGCATATATCTTAATGTTTGTAAGGAAGAATTTGAGTAGAGAAATGTTGGTGGAATTTCAATTGAAAGTTATATTTGTGTAACAACTGTCGGAGAGATTTATACTGTGATGAGGTTGGGATGCTACTGGAGATGGTCACTTCAAATCAGTCACTAGGTTGTAACCTCCCCTTCTATTATAAAATAAGAGTACAACTTACTTTTCCCTTTATGCATCTGTATTGGATTTGATTTTCCATATTGAAAGATCTTAGTTGATGTATATGGTTTATGCTTTACCGATTTAGAAAACTAACATGAATAGACATCTGTATTATTGCTATCTTCTGATGTTTAGTGTTTATTCTTGCAGGAATACTTTACATTGTCGGCTAGAATTTGGAGCTACAACATAAGCGACAGAAGGAGTCGTTTGGAAGCGCTTGGATTCCACGTAAGCCTGCAATCCATTCTATGTCTCTATTATTAGTTAGGAAAAGTATTCGTATAGTCTTTAACCTGTTGTTATATATTAGCACCTATCTAGGGAAGCATGTTTTATCCGTAATTCACAATTATGTCCAATAGTGATCCTTTTGTATTTCTTCTTCAAGTTTGAGAAAGGTATTTATTCAACCTTAAATGATGGGAAAATATCGACAATGGGAGTATTGTGAAAGTTGCAATGTGATAAGACAAAGTATTATAGGGAGGACAAATTCTTTACCACAAACCATGAAGTATGGTGAATCTCTAAGCATGGACTTAGGGGTCACTCTATCAACCCAAAAAAATGTTGGATAGAGCATTATGCCATTTGCGTTGTTGGTCAACTATGATTTTCAGTCATATCAAGTTGTTGTTACTTAACTCATCTAAACCATTTCATGTGGATAATAATTGGAATGTATTAAAACTCAATACCATTATATAGAAAATTTAGATAATTTTGTCGATGAAAAATATGAAGGATTGTAAAAAAAGAGACGTTGGAACTCCAAACCTGGGAATAATATGATGTTCAAGAAATTGTATTACCACCTAATCTATGATTTCCTTGAGAGAAATTTCGACCCAACACATGAAGTAATCCATAACAGTGAGAATATATTGATTTTTTTTGTAATAATGTGGAAAATATAACCAATAACATCCAAACCCCATTGCTAAAAGGGTTCTTTGATTTTGACCAGTTTCAAAGGAGTGGATACTCTCCTCTCTTTCCTAGTACACTTTTTACATACGAGAAATTTTCTAGCATAATGACGTGTGTCTTCAAACAAAGTAGGCCAATAATATCCTTCTCGAAAAATTTTATGTTTAAATTGTGGTATCACCAACAAAGTGACCGTCAACCAACCCATCATGGAGTTTAACTAAAACTTTGTTTTCCTATAGTGATTCTAGGCATTGTAATAAGAATCCATTATGATATTTTCTAAAAAATATGCCATTTACCAATTGGTATTTAGCTGATTTGAGCCTGATTATGCCTCTCCGCTTGACTGATAAGCCAGAGGGTAAGGTTGTTTGTTCCAAATATTGCCTTAATTATTATAGGAAGATGAGTCAACACCACCTCCATACAGAGTATCTAAATTATACATTTCAATTTCATTGTCCTATTCTTCAATATATTTACTTTGGGATCCACGACTTGTGTAACCATTTTAAATAATTTGTGACTTGTGACGCTATGTGTAGGTTTGAATTATAGGTCATACTCCTATATTGAAGTGATTTGATTTCCTCTTCATTCTCCAAGATCTTTCTATACAAATAACATTCAAACTACAATATGGGGAAGAATTACTTTAGCATGGCTTTCATAATAAGATCTAACATGCTTTACTGCTTTGAAAAAAATTTAAGCCAATTTTTCAATGGATGGATGATTTAATTTAGATCCCTGCATTCCTATTCTCATCAAATATATGGGTCATTCATTTCCTTTCTCATCCTTCTATGTTATCATAGCTTCGAGATAATAATTTGAAGAAAATGTGTATAACATGAAATCTTTATCAAAATATGGTTTGTATTAAGTAGGAGACGTAGCGATAGATTCCTTATTTTTTGTGAAGGATTCGTTCTATTCTTTATTCCATTTAAATACAACATCCTTATCGAACATATATTCTAGAGGCTTTACAATTTGTGCAAAATATGATATAAATTTTCTGACGAAGTTTATCTTTTGTAAGAAGGATTTCATAAAAAAAAATTATTAGGGTACGGAATCTCTGTAATAGTTTTCACTCTCTCAGGATCCATGGTGATTCCATTTCTGGAAATAATACACCCCAAAACATTTCCTTCAGATACTATGAAGGTACACTTCTTGGGATTTAGCGATATTCCATATTTGTGACAGCATTAAAAATATTGCTTGAGATGATGTAAGTGATTTATATTTTTCTTGGAGAACATTGTGACATCATCTAGATATAAAACTACACTTTTCCTAATCAACCCTCTAATAGTTATGTCCACAGCACGTTGAAAAGTGGCTCCAAAATTTACCAATTCATAAGTCATGCACTTATAAGCGAAAGCACACCATTTGGTTTTGAAATTTGTCTTCAAGTAATCCAATTCAAAAACAAAGAATTTATTATTTCCTGAGAAACCATATAATAGGGAAAACATCTCAAAACTTGAAATTGTTTGAAGAATATGCTCCATAGATGGGACATGATAGTTATATTTGTTGGAGGTACAATTCATAGTATGAAAATCCACACATAGATGAATTTCCCATGATTTATTTCTCACAAGCATCAAATTGGAAACCTAGGTAGAGTGTCTTACTTTAAATATGATCCATGCATCCAATACTTTCTTCAACTCTTTCTGGATAAGAGGTTCTAAATTTGGATGCACTTTACATAAATTTTGTTGGAAAGGCTTGACACCCTATTTGATGGGAATGACATGTTGAATAATATGAGTATCATACACCTTCAAATCATCATTGGTCCAAACAAACACATCTCAGTCAATATTGAATAATTAGATGAATACTTGTTGTTATTCTTTGGTGCAATAGGTACCAAGTGTTATCACCAAAATAGGACCTGATAGGCTACTCATCAAGTCAATATCAGTGTAACTATTTCAAACCAATATTTTGGCTGAGGCTTAGCCTCCTCAGCCTGAGAGGGCTCTCTCAAAGGTTAATGATATAAGTTATAGATAGATGGCTAACTTTGAGGTTTGTGATTTTGTATGTTTACAGGTTGAAAGATGGAGACTTGCTACCATTGGTCTATGGAGTCAGTGACAAGGATAAAGATAACAAATAGCTCTTCTTATAAAACTAAGGCTTGTATATACTTCAATGAAAGAGTGACACATTCAGGAAGATCTCAATAACTTGAGGTTCATAGGAAGTCAGAGCATGTGGTACAATGAATTCTAAGTAATAAGCGTTTAAACATTGAAGAAAACCTTTCAAACATAGGACTCAAAAACTCAATTCACCATAGTTCAATATTTAAAGGAAGTCAGAGCATGTTCCTCCATGAATTCTGAGTAATAAGCATTAAGGCTATGGCAGTAAAACATATTAAATATAAGAGATAAAACTCATTGAAGTCTACTAAGAAATCAAGTCCAGAAAAGTTCAATTGCTTCTGTATATATCAGTCCCTTCAAAGCATTTACAAAATAGTCCTTTCATATCACATTTTCAAACTTGTAGGTTGAAACTAACATCAACATGTATACATTTGGCATTCTGGAGTCATGGTAATCTTCAGAAAAATCAACACCATCTACCTAGCATGGAAGTCAAGGCATTTAGAGTTCAAGTTAATGGAATAAAACATGTAAGACAGTGAAACACACAGTCAGCTCAATTATGAAGGAAGTCAGAGCATCATTGATGAATTCTAAGTGTCATAATAAAACACCACTGCAATAGAAGAATTGAAAGGATGCCATCAAAAAAATAACACACAGGAACTCCTCATGAATCTTGAGTTGTCTAAGAAGAAACTCTGTATTAAGCTGTAAAACAATGACACACAAAACACAGTCTTTTGCTAATGAAATGTCCAACCCTTTTATAATTAGACCTCATGCTCTATATAGAACATTTAAAATATAGGATTCTTTCATCCTCCACTAGAGAATTCGAATTCCCATGCTTTGGCACCTTCCCTAATCTAGAAACATGCTATTAATTACAAAATGACAGCTATAACCCTAATGAGTAGTCCTATTCCAAATAGGACTAAAACTCTTTAATAACCTCCTAAAAACCTTATCTAATATTTATTACATATTATTCCACTTGCATTCCCATGAATTCGAATTTGGATGATCATCTTTGACTTGAAGTAACCCTGTTGTAGATAGTAATGTTTTCCTAAAACCTAGGAAACATGTTTTCCTGCTTTTAAACCCCTTTGATTCCTTTATCAGTTTTGAGTACTTTGATCATTAGGTTAGTGTAAAACCTTTCCTTTTAATCATTTTTTCTCCTATTTTCTTCATTTGAACCTTCACCTGTTATATCCATGCCTCCACCAGCAAATTTAAACCCAAAATTCATCAACCTTCCCTCCAAAACTTATATGAAAATATGCAAAAAGACATCTTCAGCAGTTTCATAGCGCACTACGAAACTGCTGTGCAAGCTGATTTTTCAAAAAATTATTCAAAATTCGTACCTTGGAGATGTTTAAACTTTAAAGGTGTTGGTATCATTTCAAAAACACAGCAATATGACCGCCAAAACATAATCTTTATCAAATTTTACCTTCATCTTTCATCTATGAATTGGTCATTTTACCTTACTGTTTTTATCTGAAAAATAGGTGTTGAGACAGAGCTTGTATCTCCTCATCCATAATTTATTTTTCAGAATTGAAGGAGGATTTTGTAGGTAATTATATCTTGAAAAAAAACCTCTTTGGGTTTTTTGAAATACGTCTCCTACTTTCTAGAAGTTGTCTTTGAACAACATGTGTAAAACAGGAAAAATCTGTTTTCTGAAAATATGGCTTCAAAGAAAGACTTTTATCTCCCAACTGGTAACACGTGTGAGAAAAGTGAGAGAGGTTATTGTAGCTGGATATTGTTTGAATAAAATGTCTTTCATTTTTCACAAATTCGTTTTCAGTTTCCCAGAAACCCCCTTGTAAGTTGACTACTAAAACTAGAAAACAGAGTTTTTCTTCATGACTAAAAAAGCTACTATAGCAGTTTCGTAGCGCACTACAAAAGTAGCAGCGTTTTCGTAGCGCATTTCCTCATTTTTGAACTAGAGGCACTACGAAAGTGTGGATTCTTGGCTAATTGCAGAATTTCAACCCGAAACCTAATGGAATGACCCCTAAATGAAAAATATGACTTTTTAATCATGGAATGGACCTAAAATACTTTATTTGAACTTGAAATATGACCTTTAAAACTTATGAAACTATGACCTACCCTTTACCGAGACTTAAAATGACTTTTAGACCTACTTGAAATCATGACAAAAAACAGAGTTGACACAATGATATTTTGAGAATTTTTGGGTGATAACACCAAGATTTACAAATTTAGGTCATGTTCAATACCAA
Organism: Pinus albicaulis; assembly: GCA_034641835.2. NCBI lineage: Eukaryota > Viridiplantae > Streptophyta > Pinopsida > Pinales > Pinaceae > Pinus > Pinus albicaulis. Next base: position 84,485 of record JAXQQM020073787.1, read on the forward strand.
GATTTAATTGTTCATGCCTCAGTGTGGAACTTTGAGTTTTGGTATTCAGGGGAAATTTAAAGAAAATATATAAGACATACAACTTCTCCAAAGTGAATACTCCTTTAGGCATATGGTTTCCTTTGTGTATATTAATCTCATATTCCAAGTATTATACATGTTTTTCTTCATCAATAGTTGTGTCTTTGAACATGTTTGAATTTGTAATAAAATCCAGGATCTATTCATAATCATTTAACACTAGTTATGTTATCAGGAACAACAGGCTATAAAGTAATCCAACAGAAAAATAACCTCATAAAGTAGTGAAGTGGTTTGTTGCATTAGCTAAGGTATTAGTTGCAATGTACCTAGATCTAGGAATTGAAGAAATATTAAAAGCTTTAAAATATGATATGAAATGGCATACCTCTTGCTGATAATTATTTATATGTGGAGATAAACAATGAATAGTATTTTGTACCTATCTGGTGATGATCTCAAAACCACCAATGACTTTGATACATTATACCTTCAAGTCTATGGCCATTTTTAGTCCAAATATTAAATCCTCGTATTTTGTTGTATTGTTGGTGCAATTGAATTCTAGGTGGCATGAGATACATGTTTTGTTCTTTGTTGGATCTAACAAGATAAAAATTGCACTAGCTCAATCCTATGTTTTGGAACCATCATAATAAAGAGTCTAAATATTATTTATACTAGCATTACTATTTACACAAAGGTTATTTACATTTATTATACATTGTTCATAAACAAAAGTGGGGTACAAGAAAGGAGTTTTTATTGTTTATCATGGTATTGGTGATTGTTGGGTCAAATAATAGCCATGATCTATCATAAAGAAAATGTTTCCCAAAATTGGTTGAGAAAAAATTATAGGTTCATTGTGTCCTTCCAACTCTTTTTAGTATACTTCATGTGAGGTTCATTTTCTACCCTTATTTGATTATTATTACCTTTGAAAGGAAGCCACAAATGACACCAATATTTAGTTGCAAAGTAACCGTTTAGCTTCTTAGACCAATCTCAACTTAATAGAAAACCATAAGCCTTATGTATGTTGCCACAACAATGTGAATAACTTGGAGAGCTCTTAGGTCGAATGAAAATATGATGAGAAAAATATTAAGTTCACCAAAAACCTACACCTTGGTTATATCCAATTGTATAATCTTAGTGCTAGTTTTCTCTAAGATAACATTTATTTTCTTACAAACTCATAAAGGCGTAACAATTTTTGAGGCATCGAAGTCCACTAAAAAATTATGCACGTTATGATAAAAAAATTCTCAAAGAATGGTGGTGTTTGATATATCAAGTGCGCTCCAATACTTGAAACATTAATTACGTCCTTATAATAGTTTGTAGCCTTTTCTTGGGAAATTGATACTAGATTAACAAAATTAGTCAATGTCGAAGCATATTTACTTTGTATGGCAGGTGATTTGAATTTCTTAAGCAATAACTCTCTTTGTTGTGGAATATTACATAAATAGTAAAGAGTGTCATTCACTCTCTCTTCTTTTTTGTCATATCATCAAGCTCTCATGGAGTTGGTGCCTAAACGAGCTCATATTTTCTTAGTAACCCCTCTGGAGAATGAGGATATTCCATACTCCATGCATGCATAAGATTGATGGCTGACATGATACCTTTGAGTTGCATACCTTTATCTTTAACTACATTTTGAATTGAAATGAGTACAATAGCCACCTTTTGTAGTTTCCCAAGTTATTTGTATAATTGATTCATGATACCCTCTAGTGACTTATTTATTTCCAATGTTGCACTCTGATAATATTTATCGTAAGAGCTTGAAGTTGATACATCCTAGTTTTATTTCTATAGCCTTTTGATTTCTTTGTAGAATTTCTTCAAGCTCCTATCTTGATATTTTACCTTTTCAATCAAATCTTCAATGTCCCTTTATGTTTCCGAAGAAAAGGTTGTCCCAATTGAGGCTATGGCCAAAAAATTATCTAAAGTGTTAGACATTATGTTTCTTTCTATGGTCACTAAGAAGGGTTTTTTTGGTTCTTGGGAAAAATATCTCCTTTCCTAGAAAATCTGATCAATATCCCTATCAAAGCATAAATTTTTCCAAGTTCATAACCTGATTTTCATTACTTAAAGTGATTCCCATCTCACCAATCGAAAAATGTCTTCCCTCCAATGGTGCAGAATATGAGGCTTTCAAATCAATGTATTTGCTAGGAAACCATCATTTCCTATATTTTGGGCTTCTTGTTCCCATTTTTCTTTCAATATTGCTTCTTCTTGGGATTTTGTTTTTCAATCATTCTCTTTCGATATGCTCTTCTTCTTGCCTTTTATTTTCTTCTTCCTCCTTTTTTAATCCTTTCTCTTTCTGCCTTTTCCCTTTTTCTGCCTCCTCCTCCTCTTTTTTCTCTCCCTCTTTAACATGAGATATTCTTTTCATTTTTTCTGCTTTTCTTTCTTTTTAGATTCCTTTTTTGATGACATTTTTTTCATGGTTTTCTTGTATTTATCATTCTCTACTTTCAAATATTCTCCCGCTCCATGATTAGAGCCATTCATGTTTACTAAGGCTTCGATAGCATTATAGCTATTTTTAATGTTTTCATCATCCTTTTTGATTTGAGACAAGTAAGACCACTTGCACTTTCATTTGGAACAATATGCTCAGGCTACACCCCTTGGGTCAAACTTATGGAAGTCCAGTTCTCCAAATTTTAAATGATATAGGTCAAAAACTTCTATGTTGATTTTGTTTATAGTTTTTCACAGCATACATACCTACATAGTATGCCATAATTACTTCTCTAGTTGTTCTAGCATGCCACCAACACCTGTGGTCACCTTATATGCAGTTTCCTGTAAAATTATCTTATTAATTACAAACAATGGGATTTGGTGTGGTGATTTCCATAAGACAAATACTCTAATGTATTTTGAATCTAGTGGGATAAACTGGTAAAAAAACTTCCTAAATTGTTTTCTTAGAACGGTCAAACATGCACTGTGAATCGTGATAAAAGTATATATGGAGAAGTTGTGAGATGAATCCTTCAACTATCATTGAATATGTTGATTTATATCTTCTTTTCCACAACTCCCCGCAGTAAATATGCATGGATTGAATGTATGAATTTATATTTCACCTCCACTCCTATCATCTCAAAATCACATTTAGCACATATGCTATCAAGCAGATAAGAAACCATGTAAAATTAGGGTTGTTTCCGTTCCTACAGAGTTTGATTATTTGTTACATTGTCTTGGATAGATGCAATAATAATTTCAGCCCAATCTAAAATGACCCCATCATGAGCACATGTGTATATGAGTGGTACTCAACTTTCCTTGAATAGTTATGTATTTTCCTTGAATAGTTATAGCTTACTTCTGAACTTGTTGGGGTATTTCCACCAACTTCTTAGGATTTCTTTTCTATTCATATTAAACATGTTGTAATAAGCCATTGGGAATACAATCTAATGTTTTGGAAACTTGTATTACTTATCTATTTGGGGATATGTAAGTGAAACAATTTCATTTCCATGACTATCTCTGATGGTCATATCTCTTGTATCAATACACTTGACTATCCATTCTATGATTTCCTTGCATAAAAATACCATTGGATGAGAAACCACTTTATGGAACCATGACTTCTTTACATTTGGATACACCCCAATTTCTTCATCTCCATCCTGATATTCTTTCCTCACTAACATATGGTAGATTTGTAACCACTGCAGAGAAATTTACTTATCAAAATAACATATGGTCTTAGCTTAGGTGGGCACAGATGTGATAAGAGTTTCCTCATAGTCTTCCTCTGCAGGGTCTTTACTAGGTCTTCTCTTGGGAGGATCCATATCTTCAAATTATTATATGTTTAAATACTACAAATCAACCAATCTCGGAAGATAAAAGATACTGATTAGAAAAATTAAACTATAAATCATATTGCAGATTAGAATAAGTAAATTATAAGTGAATTTTGGTATTCGGGTTAGTAGTAACCAGATTGTAGTGTTAAACTCTTTGGATATCTCTTGCTCCTTCTCCTCAATATGGATGGGAGAACATTTTGTTTCACAGTAACTCCTATTATTCAATCTGAGTCATGTAGTCTCATGAATGCTATGTTTCACAATGGTTCCATCTCCCTATCTCGACACAACACTGATCTTTGCACTGGTTCCAATAGCACTCAGTCCCAGGCATTGTCTCTCCGCATGAAAAACCAAACCAAGGATGTTCTCATATTCTTCGGTAGCATCATCATATTATGCGTCATCGAAACTGCTATCGATTCTCAATGCTAATTCCAACAATTTAGGAGGTTTTAGCATTGATAACTTCCCTTCCTCCATTGCACCTTGTTCTAATGTCCCTTTGACCTCTGTGGAAACTATGACCCTATGCAAGCTCCAAACTCCCTCTTATGTTTTAATCATAATAATTATCCTACCTCCTCTTTAGATTATTTTTTCCCTTCCATTAATTCGTTTAATCGTATTAATAAGTCCTCCCCTCCCTCTATTATTAAGAACACCCCCTTCCCTTCTTTTAATAATTCTGAGCCACCTTTAATTATAGATAAAAGCCCCCATTCCCCTGATATGATCCCCTCATTCTCTAGTTCGAATAATAGTTCTTATCCTCTATTAATAATAAAAACTAATCTTTCCTTAATATTGATATTAATAACTCTATTAATAATATTATTAATAATACCAAACCTCCCTCTTTTAATATTAGTAATAATAATAATAACTCTAATATCAACTTCCTAAATATTAGCATTTATAATTATAACTCTACTACTAACCCCTCAGTTGCTAGTAATGATAATACCAACCGTTCCTTTTTTAATAATAATAATACTAATCCTCCCTCTCTAAATAATATTTCAAATCATTCCTCTACTGATAATAATATATTTTCCTTTTTTTATTATAATAAATTCATTAATTTATCGAGTTTTACATTAGATGATCATGTGTGTTCTATTTTACAAAAGGCTTTAAGTTTTTCTATTACCCTTATAAAGATCCCTATTGAAGATATTATGTGTTGTATAGAATCATGCATTAAGGAATTGTTTCACAACATTGAGGAGATCATTAGAGAAGATTGTGTTGTTATTATTGTTAGGTCTTCGTAGTTTGCAATATTGGCAAGTACAAACGCTGCAGAGCCTACATCAAAACCACTTTGGAATCTGAGGATCTAGCCATCCTAGATTCAGAGAGGGATCTCTCTATTTGTGTGTTTTTAAAGGATATTTCTTTAAGCTTAAGTATGGTATGGTATTAGGCTATTTATGAAGAACAAGGGTTGTTTGTTTGGTTGGGTAGGATAACATGAAGATGAAGGAAGTCTATATGAAGGGTGAAGGTGTGAGTGAGTGACAAAATGGTTCAACTGATAAGATAAGCAAGGAACAGCATCAATCCATTGGGCTATGGAGTCATAAGAGGATTTAATTGCACAACAAGTTTCAAGAGTGGTCCATGGGGCAAGTCATCTATGTCAAAGGATCTCTTTAAGTTGATTTTATGGAATGAAAAATTAACAGTGGTGAAAGAAGAAAACACACAGGAAAGAACAAAGTACAGCCTAAGATTAGGTAAGTACTTTCAAACTAGCCTGCTTTCAACATGCACTTAAAGGAAAGACACAAAAGTAACCTAATACTAGGTAAGCACTTTAAACTAGCCTGCTTTTGATATACTTTCAAGAGAAATCATTAAAAAAAAAGAATAGCTTAAGATCAAGTAAAGACTTTTAACTTAGCCTGCTTTCAGCATATTCTCAAAGGAAAAAATTCATGATAAACATAAAAAGTATTCTAAGATCAGGTAAGTACTTTTAAACTAGCCTGCTTTCAACATACTCTTAAGGGAACTTTCAAAAGAAACTGTTGGAGATAAACTAGAGGACAGGGCTAACCATAAACTTCTCTAGCTCAACTTTAATAAGCAGACTTTTCAAGAACATTCAAAGACAATATCTCAATTTGTACTCATGAAACATGGGCTTTCCAACATTTCACTGGTTATACTCTATTGAATTACCTTCAAGACACAATTAGAAGAAAACATGAAGGATAAAGATTTATCAGTGAGATTTAGGGTACTTTTAGAAGTAAATCCTAATTTATGTTTGCTGTTATTTATCAGAGAAAATTGGACAGAATTAAAACACAAAGAAAATAGCAATTACAGTCAGAAACACATCACCATTGACATAGACCAGGATCCCATAAATCAGCTATTTGTATTTGATGTTCAAACTAGTTATAATTTTCAAAGTCCAGTGGGTCTCTACAACTTCAAACTTCTCATCTCAGCTTATGTATCTTCAATTAAAAAACAGAGCTACAACATGCTTCTACAGTTATTTACATTCAACAAGTATCCAAAGACCAATCTCTATATTGTCTTCTACAGAATTATTTATAGAAGAATGAGGAGGTGGAGTGTAAAAAAGAGTCCCTTGTGTAATTAATACAGAGTAATTGTTTCTCAACCTTTGGGAGGATTAAGGGAGAAGTTTTCAAATGTTTATCTCTTTTTTAATCAATCTTACATTAAATTTCATCACCTTTAATCACTTTTGTTGACTTTGGGGGCTTTTGGTAGGTTGGTAGTTAATTTTGAGCTGTCTTTAGAAATATCTCTGACTGTGTAAGTAATATGCACTCTTTTGGATGAAATCATAGCAGCTGGAATTTTGAGGAATCATAGCCTCAATGATGTGGCATTCAGAGGCTTCCTTTATTGATTTGTCTTTCCTGGTGGCTTTAAACCCTTCTTAAGCCCTGATTCTTGCTTTAGGGCCTTTAAAACCACTTCGAAGTCCTTAATCCTTATATGCTAACTGTGTTTACCTTTTTTGGGATTTGTCATATGACTTTTACCTTTTCCTGCCTCCCTTAACTGTAGGGTTAAACCCTTGATCCTTGGCCTTTGATATTTAATCCTTGATATTGTGTGTAAATATTAAACTGCAGGATTAAGCGTTAAACCTTCACCTTTATGAATTAATCCATTTCACTTTGATTGTTCGATGGCTTTCCCTTTAATCCACTATTTTAACCTTTAATTCTTTAGTTAAATCTTCAAATCTCCAGCTTATGTCTTTAATCTCTGATCTTCAAGCTTTACCCTCACTATTCTTCTTCTTTGCTATGTGCAAGTGGTTTATAGTGCGGTGGAGGGTTTAAGGGTATGACCAACGCTTCATCAAGCACCGACTAAATCATAAAGTAAACCCCCAAAGCCTCTATTCTGCCTGGTCAAATTTTCAGGGGTCATGATCTTAGGCCCGGACTCTTTATGAACCGTAGGGGGCTTTCAACCTCAAAAACTTCTGTAAAAAACCTGCAAAAACCACAAAAATGTTACATAAAATCCTGCGGGTTGGAAAACTGCTTGCAGAGGCTGATAGAGAGCAAGAGGAGCAATGCGGAGGGGGCGATTATGTAGGCGGAGGATTTTATTGAGGAAAACCAGCGTAAATTTGGTTTAAAACTGTAATTGGTACGAATTCGGGCAAAAGTGGTTTTCGAAATACCACAGGTGGTTTTCGCGCGACCCTCAGGCGGTAAGTGGTTTTTCCTGGAGGGAATGCAATCCAATTTTATCGCACTGTGTGGCCTTTTGCAATACCGCCGGTATCACGTGATTTTTGTTTGTTAAACTCCAGACAGCAAAATCATGCGATATGTGATGTCAACCGTCATATGAGGAGGAATAGATCTGACGGTGGGGACTGGGGTGCAATGGCGGGCGCTGTAGTGGGAGACAAGTGTCAGGGCATGATTTGAAGAGATGACCGGGTAATGGAACGTGGTTCCGGAGGGAATTTGGGTGACAGGATGAGTGAGGATCGTCGAATTTCGATAAATCGACGGCAGAGATTCGTTGTAAGGGTGAATGGATGGTAGGATTTGGGCAATCGATGGGTATAATGTGGGCCATCAGATCCTATGGATCTACGGTGTAGATCTCACCGAGTATCGTTTTCGAGGCAGGTAAAATATAAAGGAAAAGCAGGTTTTTTTAAAAATAAAAATGCCGATGCGATGGGGGCTTTGGCACAGGTGCTGGGGTATGGTCATCGGTAGGAATGAGTGACCAGGGGTTAAGGAGAAGGGGGCTTATCACATCGAGGGAACTTTTGCAAAGGAAATGCGGGTATTTCGGGAAAAAGCCGATGCGATAGGGTTAGAGGGGTTTTTAAAATTGCTTGGTCATAGCGCTGGGCCTTATGACGGAAAGGGCGGAGGAACTTAAGCCCTCAGGGGCTTAAGGCCTTAAAAAAGGGTGGAAGATGCTTTTAAAGGGTTTTTTATGCATTTTTTTGAAGTCTCGATAGTTATAAGGAAAAAGATCTTAAACCATAACAAAGGGTTTTATGGTTAAAAATGGATTTTGAAGGTTTTTTGAGGAGAATGAAGGGAAAATTAGAAGGAGAGAAAGGGGATTTTTCAGGGAAAAAATGGAGGATAAGAAGGGATAAAAACGAATGAAAATATTTTTGTTTAAGAACATCAGAATTTCTTGGTGGTTTTTTGAAATACCACGGGTGGTTTTTTGAAAGGAACAACATTGTTAGGGAACAACAGACTTCAAGAATGAGTAATTTTCTTATGAAAATAATCTTTTGAAGGCTCAAGAGATGTTTTTAGCCAACATTTTCTTATGAAAAAATTTACTGATGGCTAAAAATTATTAGAAGGGATAAGCCTCATAAGAGTAACATTAATAAACAAGAGTTCCTTTCCCTAAAATATCTTAAGAATAATCCTGACATTATTATTCTCAAAGTTGTTAAAGGGCGAGTTGTTGTTTTAAAAATATAGGATTATGTGAATAATATGCTTGACTATCTTAATAATAGTGGGAGTTATAAGAAGCTTAACAATAATCCTCTTAAGAAGGTCTCAAAGGAAGTTGCTAATGCCATCAAATTTGATAATTCCCTCAGCCAATTAAATAAAAATCCGGTGGAAAGTAACCCTTCACCCATAGAATCTATGGTCTCCCTAAGATTCATAAAGAGGGTGCCCCTTTGAGACCCATCATTAATACCATTGGGGGACCCACCTATCTACTAGAAAAGTTCTTATCCCAAAAGCATAAGATATTAGTGGGCCTCACCAACTCTTTCGTTAATGATTCCTATTCATTTGTCAATGAAATTAGAGGTATTAAATTGGATCCTTTTGACATATTAGTTAATTTTTGTGTGGTGTCTCTTTATACCAGGATTCCCATTAATGAAGTTGTCAATATTATATGTCACATTATGATCAGAAACTGAATTGGGGGCAAAAATTTGCTAAAAAATTAAAGTTCTCATAATCGCTTGAAACCATAACGACCGTGAAGTTATCGTCGCCATGAATTCGGTGCACTTCACTTCATCAAAAACCGACTCCGTGTGAGAAATCTAGAGTCTGTTGTTCACTTTGCAAAATAGGAAAATTTTTAAAAAAAGGTCAAACAGGGTCAAAGGGGTCAATTTTTGGTCAAAATGAGTTTTTATTTGGCCAATGGTGTGCTGACACTGGTCAGCCTGTGGTTGGTGCAAATTTCTGGGTGACATGGAAAATTTTGGTTGGTTTGGTTCGGACCAATGACGTCACGACACGAGGCAAGCTTGGAGGTCACCACGTGCTCCTTCCAAAGGTCGAAATATATTGTAATTTTTTTGGTCAAAATTTTTATGGAGGCATTGGGGTTCAACCCCGCAACCTCCCACCACACAACACAACGCCTTCTCGCTTCCGCTTCATGTTAAGATTTAATATGTACAGGCTCCAAAACATATTTATGTTTTAAATATTGTCATGGCATGAGTAAGCGGGGGCCAGCCCCTAGTCCACATGACCACCAACTATGACCATCGGTGAGAGCTCCATTAAGCACAGAGTATTAATGAACCATAACCCCACTTAATTAACCTTAAGCCATGAGTTTCGTGAGACTATGGATAATCTGGCAAACTCTCCAATAAACAAAAACCACAGGAATTTGAAAACCAAAAAACCTTAAGCCATATTTAAATGCACTTAATCCAAAATTAAATTTGGATTTACTTAAACATTAGATTAGCGTTAAGTGCACTTAATTAACGTGCTAAATCCACTTAAAAATTGATTGACGGACCTCAGAAATTGGCGGAACTGCCAGTTTTAACTGTAGTTAGCTAGTTTAGCAGAGTAGTTAGTGGGAAAATTTGAAAGAGGCATAAATTTTGCCCATAGAATCGGAATTAAACTCAGTCAGAATCAAAAATGGGTATTGGGGGTGTCCCAGAGCCATTGGAGTAGGTTTGAGAGCCATCAGAGCTCTAGAAGTGTCTGTATTCAAATTTTTGATCAGTTAATCAAAGAGGGCCAAGCCATTGAAGTTGGTCCAAGGAGACGTAGCCCGAGACAGGTGAACTCCTTGATCACTACTGTGTAAGGTGCTTGTTGTTTATGACATTATCTACAATTTAATTTTTGTTTCTTTGTTTTTAAAGCTAATTTACTTCATGAATTGCTGATAAAATACACACAAATTTGACACATAAACCCTCTCATAAACTTGTTATTTGACACAATCCTTAAGCCCAATTTTCTCTTATACTGATGAGGAAGCTAGCACAACAAAAATAGTTTGTCCATATACAGATCAAGTTGGTATCAGAGCACATTTTATCTCATTTTAGCCCAAGTTTATCTCATGATTTTCCAAGTTTAGCTAGAAATTTAGCTATTGGTTTTGTATTCGTGCAAGGAGAATTTAACTGTGTGCAAGTTTATGTGTGTAATCTGAAGAGAGGAGAAGGAAAATATTGAGGAATCAGCTCTCAAATCATAATAAAGAAGTTGTTTTTTATGCATTAAAAATGTGAATATGGCAGCTTCATCTAGCATTGTTTCTAATAAATCTTCCTTAGCAAGACTGTTTGATGAAGAGATGTTGCAAAAGATCTTCATCATGGGAGATATGGTGCAAGATATGGTCGAATATAGGAAGGAAAGAAGTAGGATTTAGAAGTAATTGATGGCCATGAAGGAGGAGAAGCAGGATCTTCTTGAAAAGATGCATGAGATGGAGACTAAACTCCATATTTCAAATGAAACCCTAGAAAATATGCATGAGATGGAGATTCAACTCCATGATGCCAAGGAAACCTTGGCCAAGTATGTGCATGAAAATGAGGTATGAAAATCAGTTTATCTTCAAATTCCTCTCTAGATCAATGTTTTGGTGTTTTTGAAAGACACACTTGATCTGGATCTTGGGGGCAGGACCCCAAAATATAAAAAATTGAAATGGATCTGACGAGATCTTCAAAATTAGAATCCCAGAAAAGAGAGAGAGCACAAAGCAAATAAAACCACAAAGAAACTTGTTTTATTAAAACAAATAATAACTATAGAAGCTGTTGGAAATGTTGTCATTGATGGCAAAGGAGGCAGAGACAGAAGGAAAGTTTACAGGGAGCATGTGAATAATAGAGGAAATTTTATTTACAGAGACAGACAGAGAAGCAAAGCAGAGCAAAGGAGACAGCATAAACGGCAAAGGAGACAGGCGGAAGAAGACTGTAGAGACAAAACAGTCGAGCAGCAGAGGCAAAGCTGTTAAAAAAAAGTGAAATGATGGTAGCAGAGATGAAAACCTGAGGGAAATGGAGCCAAGTGTTTAGTAGTAAAAACCTAATGAAGTCAGGTATTAAACCTTGAGGATGCGTTGAATTAACATATTAATGAAACAGGGTTTACACACTAAAAGGTGCTGAAGAAATAAATTTTTATGTATAAACTTATATATTAAATGCTGAAGAAATAAGTTGAACAAAGAGTGCGAAGCTTGTGTTGGAATGGAACCATGACTTTAAGCAGAACCCCGACCATGAACAGTAAAACCAGAGGGCCACAAAACTAGTGGGTTCACACAAGAATTGAAGTGGTAAGCTGTATTACCAAAATGAACACGATATATGTCATTGAAGGACACGTGTCCTCAGGTGGTTTTGTAAAACAACTTTACCCGCGTGAGTTTGGAGAATTATGAAATGAGCACTTAAATTGCGCGATATTGCACGTCGTCCGTTGGATGATCCAAGTCGATGCAATAAAATATCAGCCGTTGGATGCAAGAGGTGTGTTATTGAAGGTGGGCCCCAGGAACATGTGTATGTTAAAATATGTATCGAGCTTGATATTCATTGCAATATTGAATATATATCAAAATTGAGTGCACATATATAAATGGGTTATGAGCGTCAGTTGGAACGTACTAAAAGTGCAAATTTTATCAAACAGATGTGGGCTCCATGGAATGGTTTTGTATTAAAATGTCACGTTGGGTTTGTATTAAAGTTGAGTGATGATTCGAAAGAAATGGTACAAAGGGTTCAGACCTATAGAAATGTATATAATGAGGATATACATTATATAATGCTCATATAATGTATATAACGTTTAACTGACAAGGGTGAACAGTAGAACATGGGACACCCCTACGTAAAATTCCGAGAATCATTACCCCAGCTGGAGGATACATTAAAGTGGAAGCAGAAGCTTATATATATGCAACGTGTTACATATATTGTGCCTTATACAAAAAGGTCCAAAGCATATATATAAATTTATATGGAGCGCTTTATGGACAAGGGACCAAAGGTATAATACAAGGCATATGTATCATATTATTGAGTCCGAGATCAAAAGAACCAAAGGTAACAAAATCTTATATTTTGGGACCCTCATCCAATCGCATCGGAGAAAAGTTGGCAGTGGAACTTGTTATCAAAAGATTGCGATTGCGATTGCGATTGAGTTCTGGACCCGATATGGTCTAAATGATGATTCATATATGTTTGAGTTCTAGTAAATAGTGTTACATCGCATCGAAGAAGGAGCAGAGCATTGAAACATACAAATGCAAGTTGTGATTGCGATTAATCGCAATCGGAAGAACTCGAAAATTTATTCATCGCATCAGCATATCAAAGTGAATAGTTATTGATCGCATCGGAGAATTAGAGTGATTGCATCACATCGGAGAATAATGCAAGCTCGGAAAGTGGGCCCGAAAGGGCATTTTATGGATTAAAATGATTCATTATTGTTATATTGACAAGAGGTATCTGATTTATATAACACAGTAGTTTGTATGTTAAAACTCTATATAATTATGCCGAGATTTGAAATTGCATTATAAATAAAAAGCGTTGTTACAGATATATAGCAGTTACAGGAGAGCTAGCAGAGCCGAAAGGGACAAAATATAGTCACAGAAAAGACAAATGCGCAGCGATCCAAAAGGCTGAATGAGTGAGCTGGAGTTCTCATTGTAATTAAATGTAATATTTTAATTGGTTTATATTTTTTGTGATGCATTGGAAAGTCTCCGGAAGAGAACAAATATCCCACTGTAATGTTAAAATTAGTACCTACAGTTATGTTTTTTTGAGTGAGCTGGAAAAGAAATGAGAAGGAAGAATACTAAGGGGTATGGCTATTCATTTCAAATTCCCTGAGGAATATAGACAATCATAATAAAATCTCTATAAATGATATCATCTTGATATGCATAGAGAAGTTAGAGAGAGTGAAAATAGAGAATGCAGAGTATGGAAAACTGAGGCAGAGAAGATAAGGAAGAGAGGAGCAGAAAGAGATGCTACAGAACAGAGCTGATATCTGAGGTAAATCATCAAACATTAATTTTGATAAATTGAGGAAGTTGGAGCTTCCCTATCAAGTTGAAGCTTGATATTTTGTCAGTTGTAGCCGACCGAGGTTGGAGCCTCTCGTAGGTTGGTGCCTGTAGAAAAACAGTGGTGAGAGGGAGTTGGAGCTTGCCTTTGCATCACAACAATAATAAGATGTGGTTTTCTCCCTTTATGGGTTTCCACTTATATCTGTTGTCTCTATGTGTGTTGCTTATGTGCTGACATGATTTACTAAATCTGCCTAATGTTTACTGCTCTCATAATAAGTTTGATGTCACATTAATTTAATACATGCTGCAACATATTAAGACTGTTCACATATTAAGGTTGGTTATAAAATTAAGCTGTAAATAAGTTGATGAAAAGTTTAAAAAGCTTATGTATGTGTTAAACTGATTCACCCCCCCCCCCCCCCTATCAGTTTAACTAAGGATTCAACAGAAGCTACATTGTGGTGGACAATCTGCCCTTTTACAAAGTGAGGCTTGTTATTTATAGCCTTTTTTGAGTTACAATACTATGGGTAGATACCATAGGTGGATACCATGGGTAGATACCACTTACAATACCATGGGTAAATTCCATGTGTAGATGAATACCATGGGTGGATACATACCATGGGTCAATGACATAGGTCAATAGCATGGGTAGATACCACTTACAATACCATGGATAGATGTCACTTACAATACCGTAGGAAAATAAATGCCATGGGTCGATGCCATTTACAATACCATGGGTGGATGGATAACATGGGTGGATGCCATTTTCCATTCGGATCAACACTAGAGGGATAGGGTCCAAATTGTTAAAAAAAATGAGCTATGAAGGTAAAGGGTTAGGAAAACATGCATAAGGTATTATAAACCCTATTGTTGTTGAGGGAAGGTCTAGGAACATGGGTCTAGGTTTTGGTGAACAATATGATTTAGAGCACTAAAAAACTATGGATACTTTTGGAAATGTTTCAAGAAAGGCTTCCATTGCATGTTCACTACCTCAATATTGTGTTTGTGGAGAATACAATAGGTTTACACCCACTGTTGAAGAGATTGCTTTTAGGCATGCAAGTAGTGGTTATGGACATCAAGAATATGGAGAATGCTCCAAAGCCAAGGATTCACATGAAGGTGTTCCAAGAAAGACTTTCATTACATGTTCATTACCTCAAGCTTGTGAAGTTTGTAATATTCCAAAACAGGAAAAACACGAATATTGAACATAAAACTAGAAATTGCAGTAAGTATCAACACATAAAAACATGAGAAAATCATAGAGCCATTCCATTATGTATAATATCAGAAAATAAGTACAATGTCTTGAGGAAAATTTCACTCAATCTAGGAAAACAAGCCTCCCATGATCCAATACATCAAAATGTGAAACACTACTAATACAAAAAATGTCAGAATGCCATGACTGCGTAGTCCAAGAGGGAATAACTGCAGCTGGAAAATGGAAATACAAAGAGCTAATGATAGAGTTCTCATAAAATGTCGGGATCAGAGATCTAGGCTCTCAAGCACTATTCCAAGACAACCCATAAGGGGTTTCCGGAAATACACTATGTGAAAAATGCAACCCTAGGGCTAAATAATGCTCTACAACTCAATGACTGCAGGGAGGTGGCTGATATGAAAATAAAATAGCTGATACTCCTCCCAATAGATCCTCTCGATGAATGGTTTCTCCCTCCACTAGGAAACTAGCTCACAAAATGGGTTTTCTAACCCTCCACTACAACTGCCCTACAAAATAGCGTAGTTTCTGAAGCAAAATGCACTGTGGTAGATGGCTAAAGCCTGGCCTAATGCTAGATGGTGGAATGAATGTCAATATACCTCTCCTGAGTGGGCACTCGAAGTCCCTCGAGGACAAGGGTGGGATTTCCGCCCGGAAACACCCTTATGCTAAACAACACAGCTGACTCTGCTAAACAGCTGAAGCGTGCAGAAAGTCATAAATGACCAAGACATAAAAAATAATCAGAATGCCTTCTATGGATTCCATCCCCTTCCGTATAATCTTTGTGAGCTTCCTCACCCTTGGTTCCACTCATTAAAGATGCTACTCCCATGCATACACTCCTCCACCATAACTGCGTTGTCCTCCACTAGCTCCACTCTCTCCATGGCAGTGTTGTTGATTTGGTCAAAATTTACCCCATCCACATGAATTTACCCCATTCACACCTAGGGTTGCTTTATTTCAACTAGCTACACTAATCCACCTTCACACTAGAAGTGGTCTTATTCCTATTAAAGAGATTTAAGGATCTCTCTACCCACTTATTCATCTAAGTTATGAACAAAAGAAAATTTTAATATTCCAACTAGCAAAAAGCTAATTAGGAATATTACAATCCTATGCTCCCAAATGTTGCTTGTCCTCAAGAAACTACAAATAAAGATGCTGCAAAATATTCTCTCCTTCCCAAGTGGCATCCTCATCTGGTAGATTCCTCCATCGAATCAGATATTCTTTAATCACCCTACTCCTTAGTTTCCTCTCCCGAGTGTCGAATATATATTCTGGTTGTAAAACCAGATGGCCCTCGTCATCAACAGGTGGGAGATACATGGTGGCAACAACATGTTTTCCAATGGCCTTCTTGAGGCAAGAGACATGAAAAATGTTATGGATCTTACTCCCAATTGGGAGCTCCAACTCATATGCTACCTCCCCAACACGACGGATTATCTTGTATGGCCCATAGAATCGGGGCTTAAGCTTCTCATCCCCCTTATCCTTCAGTGTAGATTGTATACAGTAAGGTTGATGATGGAGATAGACTAAATCATCAACCTCAAACTCCCTCTCTATTCGACCACGGTCTGCATACAACTTCTACTAATTCTAGGCTATATAAATGTTGTCCTTGAGAGCACGGAGTATATATTGACTCTCTTGGATACACTCCTTGGCTCTAGGAGCCTTTATTGCTCCAAAAATCACATCAAAAAATGGTAAAGCATCATACCCATAAAGATTCTGAAATGGAGACATGTCGATTAACATATGAAATGTTTTGTTGTAGCAATACTCTCCCAAGTGGAGCCAACGCAACCATGCCCTTTTCTGCCCCGAAACATAGTTTCACAAGTATCCTTCCAACAACTTGTTTACTATCTCTATATATACATCGACCCAAGGGTGATAACTGGTACTCGATGTCAACTCCGTACCCACTAACTAAAAAAACTCCTACCAAAAGCCACCCATGAAGCGACTATCTCGATCACTGAATATGGTCTTAGGAAGACCATGGAGTCTGAAAATGTTGCTAAAGAATAGCTCAGCTACCAATGAAGCAATATATCATGCAGAGACAACAAATAAATGTGAATACTTTGTTAGTCGATCAACAAATACAAAGATACAATCCTTACCCTGTATTGTTGGTAAGCCGGTGATGAAGTCCATGGAAATACTCTCCCATTTTCCTTCTGGAATAGGGAGTGGCTGCAACAACTCGGCGAGATGGTCATTCTCACCTTTATTATGTTAGAAAACTATGTACTCCCCAATGTGTTGAAGCACATCCTCCTTGAGACCCTTCCATGAGAATCTCTCCCGAATAGCCTGATATGTCCTGGTGAATCCTTTATGGCCTGAGAGTGGTGAATCATGTGCCGCATGCAAAATCTTCTCCTTGAGTCTAGAATCTCTAGTCAATAATATCCGGTCCTGGTAATAGATGATCTCATCCATCACTCTAAACCTCTCATCTGTCACCTATTCATCTAAGATCTCGCATGCAAAGTGATCTTTGGAATATTCTACCAATAGCTGGGCCTTGTAATCTGTATCCACACCCATCAATGACAGCGTTTTTGGTCTCTGTGATAGGGAATCTACTACCACATTACTCTTCCCCTTGACATATTCAATGTCAAAGTCACATTCTTGGATTTTACTAACCCATTTCTGTAGCCTCTCTTGCAGTTGCTTTTGCTCAAGAAAAAATCGAAGACTACTGTGATCAGTCTTCACTCGGAATAAATTTCCCACCAAATACTACCGAAACTTGGAAAATGCATGCATGATAGCCAACATCTCCTTATAATATATAGAGTACAAACTCTCATGAGGCAGAAACTTCTAACTCTAAAAATCTATGGGGTGGCCCCCCTACATCAAGACAGCTCAAATGCCATCCCCTGAAGCATCAGATTCTAGCACAAAGGGCTGGGTAAAATCAGGTAATACCAATACCAGGAAACTTCTCATCACCTCCTTGAGCCTATCAAAGGCCCTCTACACTGTGTCTCTCCAACTAAAGGCTCCCTTCTTGGTCAAGTACTTGAGTGGTGCTGCTAGTTGAGAGAACCCTTTGACAAAATTTTGGTAGTAGGTGTAGATGCCTACAAACCCCCAAAATTTTGTTACATCATTTGGCTGAGGCCAATATCGAATAGAATAGATCTTCTCCTCATGAACTCTCACTCCATCTACTCCAATGATGTGGCCCAAATAGAGCATCTCTGTGAGCCCAAACTCACACTTGGAGAGCTTAGCATAGAATTTTTGCTCCTCAAGAATGTGCAATACTGTCTCAATATGTTGTAGATGTTCCTCCCATGTGTGGTTGTAAATAAGGATTTTATTTACAACAAAAACCAACAAAAACTTCCTCAGTTGACCACGGAAGATGTGGTTCATGCAAGACTGAAAAGTAGTTGGAGCATTGGTTAACCCAAAGGGCATCACCAAGAACTCAAAATGGCCATAATGGCATCTAAATGTAGTCTTGGGGATATCTTGATCCCTCACCCTAATTTGATGGTACCCCTACCTCACATAAATCTTTGAAAATTACTTTGATCCCCTTAGCTCATCCATCAACTCATCAATCCTAGGAATTAGGTACCTATTCTTCATTTTTTTCTTGTTCAAAGCTCTTAACTCAATCCACATTCTCAATGTGTAATCCTTCTTCTTCACCAAGACCACAAAAGAAGCAAAAAGACTTGGGTTGGGTCGGATATGTCCTAAAGCCAAGAGCACCTAAATGAATTTTTCAATCTCATCCTTGTAGGATTTGGGATTCCTAGAGGTGTGGTGATAATTGCTTGGATCCCCTGCTCCAACTCAATAGTGTGCTCAAATCCCCGGTCTGGTGGCCTCCCAAGTTGTATATACCCAAATACTGTAGAATACTGATCTAGAATAGATTGCACATCTGGGTGTACCGGTGAAACTTTGCCTCCTACCTCTGACATACACAGTTCCACTACCCACTCTATGTCTCCTCTGTGCAAACCAGCCTCCATCCTATGTGTTGAGAAAATTTGGGGTGGATAGGTGTGCATGCCCCTGATCTTTTGGTGCTTATCTCTCTCCTTATATGTCCATTCCATCTCCAACGTCTCCCAATCCGTGGTGACCTTCCCCAAAGTGATCAACCACTGAACACCCAATATCACATTGATGTCTGAATTATCAACCACAAAGAAGTGTTTTTTCAATGTGTAAGTCCCCAAATTGATAGTCAATGCTGAAACATACTTAACACACTGCATGGTTCTAGCTCCTAGAACCAAAAATGGAATCCCTCAAAATAATATATGGGAATGCCTCTCCTCCACACTAATTGAGTATCAATAAAGTTGTGGGTAGCCCCACTGTTTATCAACATTGGAACTCTCTACCACTAAACAGTGCCTCAGACTCTCAATGTTAGATACCTGGGAACTCCCCGCAAAGCTGCAAGGGCTCCTCCGGTTGGAGAAAATGCTCCCTTCACACCTCTTGGTGGTGGTGCAACTCCTGTTGATGCTACATCGCTGCTATCCACCTTTAAGTCTTCTCCTCCCTCTTCTTCAACATCAGAAAATACCTCAATATAATGTGCCTTCCTGGCAACACACCATGGAAAATTTTAGGGGCTAATATTCGCAGTTGGGCTAATTTTCCATGGTTTTTACAAAAAAAAAGATTCGCCAATTTCCATTTTTTAATAAAAATGATTCGCCCAAATTTTACAATATAAAATTATTTTATGTTAAAAATTGCCAACATTATATAGAAAATATATATAATATCATTATAAATGTGATAATTTTACAAATACATCAATAAAATTTTTATAGTTTGCATATTAGGGACTAGTGAGATTCGCCAATTTTTTAAACTTCAAGATAGTTTTCCATCAAAATTTTCCCTGTAGCACACCAGTGCCCTAGTGCCCATGGTTCTTGGAAAGTGAAGCAAAGTTTTTTCCTCCTTAGATATTCGTGAACATCATCACCAAGAGATCCCCTTTCTTAGTTCTCCTTTGAGGGAGGAACCCTCACATCTTTCCCCTTTGATCAAGAGGAGAAATTTTGTTTTAATGGGGCTTTTGCCCTTGGCATAGCATGTTGCAGATCTCTAGCTCTCTCAATAGCCTCCTGGAGCGTAATTGGTCTATTGGATATTACCAACCCATGCAAAGGCCTTGCTAGCCCCTCAATAAATGTATATACTCTTCTAGTTGCAGATAGATCGGACACCATAACTGAGAGTTTTAGAAATTCAGAGATATAAGGCTCTGGATCTCCTGTTTACTTGAGCTTAGCCAGATCAATAAAATGTGCTTTTGGATTTCTGCGGTCAAATATTTCTACCAACCTCCAGGTAAATTCTGCATAAGCAGTGACAGTAGCATGCCCTAGTGTAGATAGACCATGAAACTACCACTCATGTGCTTCACCTTCAAGGTGCAGCGCTGCTATTTCAATGGCCTCCATCTACGAGCCCCGATTCAACTGAAAATAGGTATCCAATTTCTCTACCAAAGCCTTGGTTGTGCACGTGGGTGACCCATCAAAAGAGGGCAGAAAGAATCTACCCATAGTACGTTGCAGATAATTTTTTTCATGTACCCTCCACCTCTATTGTGATTGTCAGGTCTTTTATTATCCTTGATCTGACAGAACTCTTGGAAGTTCAAGTGCTCCTTGAACCTCTGGGATTGAGATTCATACACTAGGAAATAATCACCAAGATTTTCCTCCTCTTGTGATCCTCCTACCTCATTTCCTATTGCTAGAAATGTAGGCATGGTGGAGCGTTATGTAGCTGGCTATAATGTTGGTTGCTCACACCAATAATGTGAGGTGTCGGAACTCTCTCCATGTTGAAACCATCTAGGGGATTCCTTCTATCTTTCTAACCTCATATCCTTTATTTCTTTTGAAATATTCTGCATATTATGGAGAATAATTTTTGGAAATTCTCTTTCCTCCATTGTTATAGATGTTATAGATGTAGTGCCCCACAGGCTGAGCCTAGATTATGCTCTGATACCACTGTAATATTCCAAAACAGGAAAACTGGGAATATTGAACATAAAACTAGAAATTGCAGTAAGTATCAACACATCAAAATATTATCAAATCATAGAGCCATTCCATTATGTATAATAGCATAAAATAAGTACAATGTCTTGAGGAAAAGGTCACTCAAGCTAAGCAAACAAGCCTCCCATGATCCAATACATCAAAATGTGAAACAGTGCTAATAAAAAAAATGATAGAATGCCATGATTGCGCAATTCAAGAGGTAATAAATGCAGCTGGAAAATAGAAATACAAAGAGCTGATGATAGAGCACTCAGAAAATGTCGGGATCAGAGAACTAGGCTCTCAAGCACTAGTCCAAGACAACCAGGAAGGGTTTCCAGAAATACACTATGTGAAAAATGTAGCCCTAGGGCTGAATAATATTCTGAAACTCAATGAATTTAGGGATGTGGCTGATATGACAAGAAAATAGCTGATACTTCTCCCAATAGATCCTCTCGATGAAGGGTTGCTCCCTCCGCTAGGAAACTAGCTCAGAAAATGGGTTTTCTAACCCTCCACTGCAACTGCCCTGCAAAATAACGCATTTTCTGAAGGAGACTGTACTATGGTAGATGGATGAAGTTTGGCCAGATGCGATATGGTGGAATGAAGCTCAATATACCTCTCCTTAGTGGGCATTCAAAGTCCCCTAAGGATGAGGGTGGGATTTCCGCTCGGAAACACCCTTATGCTAAACAACATAGTAGACTCTGCTAAATAGCTGAAGCATGCAGAAAGTCATAAAATACCAAGGCATAAGAAATAATAAAAATGCCTTCTATGGATGCCATCCCCTTCCTTATATGCTTGGTGAGCTTCCTCACCCTTGGTCCCACTCATTAAAGATGCTACTCCCATGCATACACTCCACCATAAATGCGGTGTCTTCCACTAGCTCCACTCTCTCCGGCAGCGTTGTTGATTTGGTCAACCTTGACCCCATCCACATGCATTGACCCGATTCACACCAAGGGTTGCTTTATTTAAACTAGCTACACTAGTCCACCTTAACACTAGAAGTAGTTTTATTCCTACTAAAGAGATTTAAGGGTCTCTCTACCCACTTATTCATCTAAGTTATGAACCAAAGAAAAATTTAATATTCCAACTAGAAAAAAAGCTAATTAGGAAAATTACAATCCTCCCCTCCCAAATTTTTCTTGTCCTCAAGTAACTGCAAAGACAGATGCTACAATATCTTCTCTCCTTCCCAAGTGGCATTCTCATCTAGTAAATTCCTCCTTTGAATCAAATATTATTTAATCACCTTGTTCCTTAGTTTCCTCTCCCGAGTGTCGAAGATAGCTATTGGTTGTAAAAGAAGATGGACCTCATCATAAATAGGTGGGATATATATGGTGGCAACCACATGTTGTCCAATGGCCTTCTTGAGGCATGAGACATGAAAAATGTTATGGATCTTACTCCCAATGGGGAGCTCCAACTCATATGCTACCTCCCCAACATGACGGATCACCCTGTATGGCCCATAGAACCGGAGCTTAAGCTTCTCATCCCCCTTATCCTTCTGCATAGATTCTATATAATTCTGAAGACAGAGATATACTAAATCATCAACCTCAACTGCCTCTCTATCCGACCATGGTCTGCATACAACTTCTAATTATGAGCTGTAGCAATGTTGTCCATGAGAGCACAGAGTATATCCTGACTCTCTTGGATCCACTCCTTGGCTCTAAAAGCCTTTCTTGATCCAAACATCAAATCAACAAATGATAAAGCATCATACCCATAAAGATTACATTGGTCTGAGGGTGATAACTGGTACTCGATTTCAACTCGGTACCCACAAACCGAAAAATCTCCTGCCAAAAGCCACCCATGAAGTGGTTACCCTGATCACTGACTATGGTCTTATGAAGACCACGGATCTGAAAATATCTCTAAAGAAGATCTTGGCTACCTGTGAAGATTATATCGTGCAGAAATAGAAAAGAAACGTGAATACTTTTTTAGTCGACCAACAACTACAAAGATACAATCCTTACCCTGTACTGTCAGTAAGCCGATGATGAAGTCCATGGAAATTCTCTCCCATTTTTCTTCCAGAATATGAAGTGGCTGCAACAACCCTGCAGGATGGTTGTTCTCACCTTTATTCTATTGTAAAACTATGCACTCCTTGATGTGTTGAAGCACATCCTCCTTGAGACCCTTCCATGAGAATCTCTCCCGAATGGCGCGATATGTCTTGGTGAATCCTTGATGGCCTGAGAGTGGTGAATCATGTGCCGCATGAAAATTATTCTCCTTAATTCTAGAATCTCTAGTCAAGAAGATCCGGTCCCAGCTATAGATGATCTCATCCATCACTCTAAACCTCTCATTGGTCACCTGTCCATCTAGGATCTCGCATGCAGAGTGGCCTTTAGAATATTCTACCAACAATTGGGCCTTCCAATATGTATCCACACTCATCAATGACAATGGTAATAGTCTCTATGATAGGGCATATGCTACCACATTACTCTTCCCCTTGACATATTCAATGTCGAAGTCATATGCTTTGATTTTACTATCCCATTTCTGCTGCCTCTCTTGCAGCTGCTTCTGCTCAAGAAAAAATCGAAGACTTTTCTGATCATTCTTCACTCAGAATCTATTTCCCACAAAATACTGCTGGTACTTGGCTAATGCATGCATGATAGCCAACATATCCTTATCATATATAGAGTACAACCTCTCATGAGGAAGAAAATTCTGACTCTCAAAATTTATGGGGTGGCCCCCCTGCATCAAGACTGCTCTAATGCCCTCCCCTGAATCATCACATTCTAGCACAAAGGGCTGGGTAAAATCAAGTAATACCAACACTGGGAAACTTCTCATCACCTCCTTGAGCCTATCAAAGGCCCTCTGTGTTGTTCCTATCCAACTAAAACCTTCCTTCTTGGTCAATTCCGTGAGTGGTGCTGCTAGTTGAGAGAAACCTTTGACAAAATTTCGGTAGTAGGTGTAGATGCCTACAAACCCCCGAAGTTCCATTACATTCTTTGGCTTAGGCTGATCTCGAATAGCATAGATCTTCTCCTCATGAACTCTCACTCCATCTACTCCAATGATGTGGACCAAATAGAGCATCTCTATGAGCCCAAACTCACACTTGGAGAGCTTAGCATAGAATTGATGCTCCTCAAGAATGCACAATACTGTCTCAATATGCTACAGATGCTCCTCCCATGTGCGGCTGTAAATAAGCATGTCATTAAAGAAAATCAACACAAACTTCCTCAGCTGACCATGGAAGATGTGGCTCATTCAAGACTGAAAAGTAGTCGAAGCATTGGTTAACCCAAAGGGCATCACCAAGAACTCAAAGTGGCCATAATGGAATCTAAATGCAATCTTGGGGATATCTTGATCCCTCACCCTGATCTGATGGTACCCCAACCTAAAATTAATATTTGAAAAGTACTTTGATCCACTTAGCTCATCCATTAGCTCATCAAACCTGGGAATTGGGTACCTATTATTCATTGTTTTCTTGTTCAAATCTCTATAGTCAATTCACATTCTCAATGTTCCATCCTTCTTCTTCACCAAGACCACAAAAGAAGCAAAAGGACTAGTGTTAGGTCGCATATGTCCTAAAGCCAAGAGCTCCTGAATGGATTTTTCAATCTCATCCCTATAGGATTTGGGATTCCTATAGGGTGTGGTGATCACTTCTTGGATCCCCTGCTCCAACTCAATAGTGTTCTCAAATCCTTGGTTTGGTGGCCTCCTCGGTGGTATATCCCCAAATACTGTAGAATAACAATCTAGGATAGACTTCACATCTGAGTGTACATTTGTACCTTTTCCTCCTACCTCTGACATATGTAGTTCCACTACCCACTCTATTTCTCTTCTGCGCAAATCAGCCTCCATCCTATGTGCTAAGAAAATCTGGTGTGGATAGGTGTGCATGCCCCTGATCTTTTTGTGCTTACCACTCTCCTTATCTGTCCATTCCATCTTTAAGGTCTCCCAATCCGTGGTGACCTTCCCCAAAGTGATCAACCACTAAACACCCAATATCACAATGGTTTCTAGAATATCAACCATAAAGAAGTGGTTTTTCAATGTGTAAGTCCCCAAAGTCAATGTCGAAACATACTTGACACGCTGCATAGTTCTAGCTCCTGGAACAGAAACTGAGAATCCCTCGAAATCATCTATGGGAATGCCTATCCTCTGCACTAACTGAGTATCAATAAAGTTGTGGGTAGCCCCACTGTTAATTAACATCGACACCCTCTGCCCCTGAACAGTGCCTCAGAATCTCAATGTTAGATACTTGGGGACTCCCTGCAAAGATGCAAGGGCTCCTCCAGTTGGAGCAAATAATCCCTTCACACCTCATGGTTGTAGTGAAACTCCTCCTGATGCTACAACACTAGTATCCTCCTTTAATTATTATGCTCCCTTTTCTTCATCATCAGAAAATACCTCAATATAATGTGCCTTCCCGGAAGCACACCAGTGCCCTGGTGCCCATGGCTCTTGGAAAGTGAAGCAAAGTTATCTCCTCCTTAGATCTCCCCGGACATCATCACCAAGAGATCCCCTTTCTTGGTTCTCCTTTGAGGGCGGAACCCTCACATCTTTCCCCTTTTCTCGAGAGGAGATTTTTGCTGTAATGGGGCTTTTTCCCTTGGTAAAGCATGCTGCAGATATCTAGCTCTCTTAATAGCCTCCTGGAGCGTAGTTGGTCTAGTGGATTTTACCAACCCATGCAAAGGCTCTGCTAGCCCCTCAATAAACATATATACTCTTCTAGTTGTAGATAGACCAGATACCATAAATGAGAGTTTTAGAAATTCATAGAAATCAGGCTCTAGATCTCCTGTTTACTTGAGCTTAGCCAGATCAAAAAAATGTGCTTCTGGATTTCTGTGGTCAAATATTTCCACCAACCTCTGGGTAAATTCTGCATAAGTAGTGACACTAGCATGCCCTAGTGTAGATATACCATGAAACCACCAATCATGTGCTTCACCTTCAAGGTGTAGCACTGCTATTTTAATAACCTGCATCTCTGAGACTTGGTTCAACTAAAAATAGGTATCCAATTTCTCTACCCAAGCCTTGGTTTTGCACTTGGGTGACCCATCAAAAGAGGGCAGAAAGAATCTACACATAGTACGCTGCAGATCATTGTTCTGCGTGTACCCTCCACCTCTATTATGATTGTTGGGTCTTATATTATCCTTGATCCAACAAAACTCTTGGAAGTTTAGGTGATCCTTGAACCTTTGGGATTGAGATTCATACTCTAGGAAATAATCACCAAGATTTTTCTCCTCTTATGGTCCTCCTACCTCATTTCCTATTGCTATAAATATAGGCATGGTGGAGCATTGTGTAGTTGGATGTAATGTTGGTTGCTCACACCAATAATGTGACGTTTTGGAACTCTCGCCATGTTGAAATCCTCTAGGGGTTTCCTTCTATCTTTCTAACCTCATCTCCTTGATTTATTTGGCAATATTTTGCATAGTCTGGAGAAGAAGTTTTGGAAATTATCTTTCCTCCATTGCTACAGATGTCATAGATGAAACTCCCCACAGGTTGGGCCAAGATTATGCTCTGATACCACTGTAATATTCCAAAATAGGAAAACCAAGAATATTGAACATAAAACTAGCAATTGCAGTAAGTATCAACACATAAAACATGATCAAATCATAGAGCCATTCTATTATGTACAATAGCAGAAAATAAGTACAATGTCTTGAGGAAAAGGCCACTCAAGCTAGGAAAACAAACCTCACATGATCCAATACATCAAAATGTGAAACAATAATAATACATAAAATGCCGGAATTTCATGACTACGCAGTCCAAGAGGGAATAACTGCAGGTAGAAAACAGAAATGCAAAGTGCTGATGATAGAGTTCTCAGAAAATTTCAGGATCATAGATCTAGGCTCTCAAGCACTATTCCAAGACAACCCAGCAAGGGTTTCCTGAAATACACTATGTAAAAAATTTAGCTCTAGGGCTAAATAATGCTTCGTAACTCAATGACTGTAGGGAGGTGGCTGATATGACAAGAAAATAGTTGATAATCCTCCCAATAGATCCTCCCAGTGAAGGGCTGCTCCCTCCACTAGGAAACTAGCTCACAAAATGGGTTTTCTAACCCTCTACTGCAACCGCTTTGCAAAATAATGCATTTTATGAAGGAGACTGCATTGTGGTAGATGGTTGAAGCTTGGCCTAATGCTAGATGGTGGAATGAAGCTCAATATACCTCTCCTGAGTCGGCTGTCGATGTCCCCTGAGGATGAGGGTGGGATTTCAGCCCAGAAACACCCTTATGCTAAACAACACAGCAGACTCTGTTAAACAACTGAAGCATGGAGAAAGTCATAAAAGACCAAGACATAAACAATAATCAAAATTCCTTCTATGGCTTCCATCCTCTTCCTTATATTCTTGGTGAGCTTCCTCACCCTTGGCCCCACTCATTAAATATGCTACTCCCATGCATACACTCCTCCACCATAACTGCGATGTCCTCCACTAGCTCCACTCTCTCCATGGCAGCATTGTTGATTTGGTCAACCTTGACCCCATCCACATGCATTGACCCCATTCACACCAAGGGTTGCATCATTTCAACTGGCTACACTAATCTACCTTCACACTAGAAGTGGTTTTATTCCTACTAAAGAGATTTAAGAGTCTACCTACCCACTTATTCATCTAAGTTATGAACAAAAGAAAATTTTAGTATTCCAACAAGGAAAAAGCTAATTAGGAATATTACAAAGTTTGTGTTCATGAGGAATGCAATAGTTTTACACCCACTTTGGAAGAAGGTGCTCGTAAGCATTCAACT
Organism: Pinus albicaulis; assembly: GCA_034641835.2. Classification (NCBI taxonomy): domain Eukaryota; kingdom Viridiplantae; phylum Streptophyta; class Pinopsida; order Pinales; family Pinaceae; genus Pinus; species Pinus albicaulis. Next base: position 112,406 of record JAXQQM020073787.1, read on the forward strand.
AGTGGAAATGGAAAACAAGAGGATGTTCAAAGCTCTAAATCCATTGAATCCATTGTTGGTATTCTGAAGAGAGCCACTACCTCATCAAACTCACCTCCTCAAGAAGGCGAAAAAGGTGAATGTGCAAGGTATAAATACAAGTTTCTTTTAATTATGATAAACATGGAAAATCCTCACATAATATTTGGATAAAATTTACATGTTCCTTTTGTGGTTTGAATAACCATACTATTTCGAGACGTTGGAAGAAGATAGCCATACACAGGAAACTTTCAAAGCAAAGGAGATAGAAAGCCAAAGGTCCAATGGACAATGAAAACCATGTTGAAAAGAATATGTGATTATTTTTCACTCATTGCCATAAGCAGGGTCATCTTGTAGAAAATTCTTGGACTTTGTATTCAACAAGTCATCCACGACATTTGAAGAAGGTGGAGAGAGAATTTGACAAGAATGGAAAAAGAGGATTCCATAGTTTATGTGGGTCAAGATGATACACATGATGAATTGCAACTGAAAGAAGCGTCATTGAAGTAGTTTGGAAAGAGATGGTTAGATTTCTTAACCAATTAAGGCCTTGCATTTCTTTGATAATTCATGCAAATCTTGCCTTATTGATGCATTTCCTTGTTATTTGAATGCATTTCTTTTCTCTTGAAAGTATGTTGCATATTACACCAAGCAAGATGTTGGAAGATTAGAGTTATGCTGACTCACCTAGATGCAGAAAAGATGGAAATTTGTAGTTTCATTTTGCATGTGAATGCATTTCTTTTTCTCTGGAATGCATGTTGCATGTTTATGCCAAGAAGGTGTTTGAAAGTGGTCTATGTTGACTCACTTTGTTGCAACAAATTTGGTCATTTAAGCTCTTTAAGTACTCATACATACAAATGGGATTCTTGTACCTGTGATTGTACTTGCGAGATAGTTGAGCATTGTATACATGCATGAGATTTTGTGTGTGAAAAATGGAATTTTTGATAGTTTCATTTTGCTTGAACATGCATGAGTTATTGACTTGTGTTGGTTGATTTCTTTGTTAACAGTATTTTTTCAACTTGAGAGTGTTGATCATTTGCACATGCATGAGTGATCGAGTTGTGTTGGTCGATTTTTTGTTACATGTTTGTCTTATCGACTTGGAATATTTGATTTAGTCTCCAAGGATGAAAGGGAGATTTTGACGAATTGTTTCATGAGATGTGCAATTCTTGTTGTTTTCATAAAATAATCGTCAAGTGTTCTCCCTGATTTTGTTTGACTTAAGAGTCAATGATTTGAAGACGCATTTTTTTTTACTTGTGTTTGGTCAATGGGTTTGTACACTAAGATCTAAAAATGCATGGCGATGTTCACAGGATGTGACATTTGTTGCTTTGAAGGAGAAAAATGAAGTGGTCTTCAAGTTGTGTTTCTTGCATGATGTGTTTTTCAATTTTATAGTTTTTCTTGTGACAAGATGTCTCGGGATTTTTGAAGGTCCACTCTTGAGCGAGAGCCTCATGATTAGCCTTCATTCTAAAATCATGGCATGAGCAACATGTCAATAATTGAGGATGATGGAATCAAGAAGTGGAAAGAGGGACAAGATGAAAAAATATTACAGCAAAAACAACTGCCCTTTTGTAGACCATATGATGCATGATGCCAAGAAGTGAAAGAGATGGCGAAGACATTCTTCAAGATGTGGAATTTGGTGTTGTGGAGGTAAAAGAATGGTCATTTCATTTCTAATGAGTTCACTCAGATGGGCTTAAATTGGAAAAGAGTTTCCAAGGAGAAGCTTGCATCAAATGCATGTTTATGCAAAGGAGGAACAAGATTCTTAGTGGGAAGGCCATCAGTCAAGCTTTCCAAGCACATAGAGATCAATTTTTTACAACGAGATCTTTTTCATTAGTCAACAAGCAGCCATCAAGGATCAACAGCGAAAGAAGGACATTGGTTGAAGTACTGAGCCATTTGCAAGAGTAGGCATGTGAAGGAACCAAAGTGGTTTTCATGAAATTTTTTCCAAGTAGAAATAAGTCGATAGAACTTGGAAAAGTGAAGAGGATTAAACTCTCATCAGATAATCAGATTTTTTGGGTCCAAAATCCTTTCAGTGGGGAGGAGTGATCAGAAACTAAAATGGGAGCAAAAATTTGCTAAAAAATGAAAGTGCTCAGAATCAATCGAAACCAAAACAACCACAAAGTGCTCATCGCTCTGAATCTGGTGCACTTCGTTTCATCAACAACCGACTTCATATGAGAAAGTTAGAGCCTGGTGTCCACTTTGTTAAACTGGTGAATTTTCAAAAAAAAGTCAAACAGGGTCAAAGGGGTCAATTTTTGGTCAAAATGGGTTTTTCTCTAGCCAGTGGTGTGTTGACACTTATCAGCTTGTGTTTGGCATGAATTTCTGGGCTACATGGAAAATTTTGGTTGGTTTGGGTTAGATCAATGAGGTCACGACACGTGGCAAGCCTAGAGGCCACCATGTGCCCCTCCCAAAGGTTGAAATATATTGTAATTTTGTTGGTCAAATTTTTTATGGAGGTGTCGAGGCTCGACCCCGCGACCTCCCACCATAAAAAAAAATGCCTTACTGCCTCTACTTCATGTTAAGACTTACATGTACAGGCTCCAAAACATATTTATGTTTTAAATATTTTTATGGCGGGGGTAAGCGGGGGCCAACCCCCAATCCACATGACCTCTAGCGGGAGCTCCATTAAGCGCGGAGTATTAATGAACCATAACCTCGCTTAATTAACCTTAAGGCATGTTTAAATGCGCTTAATCCAAAATTAAATTCGGATTTACTTAAGTGTTGGATTAGCGTTAAGCACAATTAATTAATGCGCTAACTCCACTTAAAAAACAATTGGAAAAATTGTAGAAATTTGATAACTGATATGTTATACACCGAGATTATCCTGATCACACATTGTTTTAACTTCATGCACAATACAAAATCTCTTCTACCATTGATCATTAATTGCGGAAATAAAAACAATTGCATGCGCACATTAAAACCATAAACAATCACACATATGAACACAGTATTTTATGGGAAAGCTTAAAGCTGAAAACCCCAAACTATCTGTATATTATATGTCATAGAGATCATGTAACAATCATTATACAAATCTCCTCACAAAGCTCTCAGTACAATCTCAATTTTTTACACACTAATCAAGCCCGATCTAGCAAATCACATGCTCTAATCTCTGCCACCTGATAACCTGCCTCTACTGCGCAATCACTGCTGAAGAATGGCTCTGAATGAAATCGAATTGGTCCAGCCTTGCTCACGCAATCCTCATTGGCATCTCCAATCACTGTGTGTTGCAAATCATGCAATAGTATAGTCACAACTGATAGTCACACTGCTCTTTCACCTACCTCTTCACTGGTCTCCACTGAAACTGTCCATGCACTGTAGTTAACTGATGTATTCTTTAGTTGATTAATGAGTTAATAATTAGTGAATTAATTAATAATTAATTCACACCACTCTCACTATTGTATCAATCAGTTAGACTAGATACAACTAGCTCAACTATGTTTAACTCAGTTAAACTGAACACAACTCCATCAAATACCTCAATAACTCCACCAAACTCTGTCACATGAGTTCTAACTGAAGTATCCATGCAATAGCTCCACTTAACCCTCAGGAATAGCGTAATTCCTTCTGTCAGCTCCTGTGCCACATCTGTGCACTTAACTGAAGTGCTCCAAGAGAATAAGATAATGTTTATAGTCCAAATATTATTAAGAGCTAATAATATTCGACATATCCATTTTTAGACTGGCAATCTAAAAATAGATTCCACCCAATATGTCTAAAAATATAAGTCCATATATTTTTTTCCAACTTGACCAACCATCCACCAATAGCATCCTGCAACTCATAGAATATGATCGACATGTCTAAAAATATACTTGCGCCAAAAATAGCCTGCGGGCCCACTTAGTGAAGGCGACTTATTTCCACTAAGTTTGTCATCTTGTTGCAATCTCAACACTCCCTATCAACAAGATAAGGATTATCTGCCACCCATATCCTACCCCTGTGGTATTCTAATTTTCTCCTGGTGAGCGCCTTCGTCAGATATCAGCATCCTGATCCACCGTGGGAATGTGTGAAAGTAACATGATCTTCTGCTGCACACAATCTCTGATACGATGATACCAGATGTCAATGTGTTTAGATCTATAATGAAACACTGGATTAACCGAGGTTTTGATGCAACTCTGATTATCACAATATATCACAGTAGGATCTAAGTGTGAACCGAACAACCTGACCAGGATCTTCCTCATCCATATAGCCTCGCATGTAGCCAAACTCGCTGCCATATACTCGACCTCTGCTGAACTGAGTGCCATGGATCTCTGCTTCCTGCTGTACCAAGAAACTATTGTCAACCCGATACTGAAAATCCCTCCAGATGTGCTCTTTTTGTCCGTTGGGCTCCCTGCCCAATCTGCATCCGTGAAGCCACACATCTTCACCTCATCCGACTTTCTGTACCACAATCCATATCCCGATGTGCCTTTGAGATATCTCAATACATGCTTGCCTGCCTTCCAAAAGAGCTTGGTAGGCTTAACCATAGCTTGTGAAAGCTGGTTAACAGCATAGCATATTTCGGGTTGTGTATTGACCAAATACATAAGTGACCCCACCAACTGTCGGTAAACAGTGGCATCCACTACCTTTGCCGATGTAGCATCCTCTTTCCTCCAGCCACTAGGAAGAGCAGTGTCGATAGCCTTGCAGCCATGCATGTTGAACTTCTCCAGTATCTCTCGGGCATACTTTCCTTGAGACACAAACAGTCCATCACTGCGCTGCCAAATTTCCAATCCCAGGAAATAATGAAGGAGGCCCAAGTCCTTCATCTCAAACTCCTTTGCAAGATCAGCCTTGCATGAGTGTATCAACAGTTCATCACCCATCAAAATAAAATCATCTACATAAAGTACAATGGTCAGAAACTTACCCTCCACCACAATCTGGTATAGGTTCGGATCCACCTCACTCTTGGGGAATCCAAGTCTGGTGAAATAAATATCTATCTGTGTGTACCAAGCACAAGGTGCTTGTTTCAACCCATACAGCGCTCTCTTGAGCCTGCACACATGTGACTCGCTGCTGAAGATCTCAAAACCTTCGGGCTGCTCTATGTACACCTCCTCCTCAATCACTCCATTGAGGAATCTAGTCTTCACATCCATCTGATGAATGTTCCACCCCATCTGCGATGAGAGAGCAAGAATTGTCCGTATGGAAGAATACCTTGTGACAGGTGCAAAGGTTTCCTCATAATCGATCCCCTCAATCTGTGAGAAGCCTCGGGCAACAAATATTGCATTGTACTTCTCCACACTCCTATCAGCTGCTTGCTTCACTTTGTAGATCCATCTCGAACCTACCACTGATTTCCCTTCTGGCTTTGGGACAATCTCCCATGCACTGTTTCTAACAATCGAATCATACTCTTCCACCATGGCATCTACCCATGCGGGATCCTCCACAACTTCCTCGAAAGAGGATGGCTCTGTCACGATACACTTGCTCATAAGAGCCATGTATCCAGTATACAGGTCAGGTGACTGTCTCTGTCTGCGCTGTGATGTAGGTGCTCCTACAATCTTCTCTACATCTTGAGTCAGTCGCTCAGCTTCTGTAGTGCGCTTCCGCCCTCTGATGGTTGGTGCTGCATGAGTGGTCCCTTCCACTCCATGAACCTCCTCTTGTGGCTGATCCATGTCCTGAGGCTCATCCTTAGGAACTAAAAGCTCCTCATATGCATACAAGTGTGGCTCCCTCTCAAGCGAACACTTCATGGCTTTCTCCTCATGAAATTTGATATCCCGTCGCACAACAGTCTTGTGACTATCTGGCAAATACACACAATTGTTGTGGGGCATATCAGTGTACCCCACAAATATCCCAACCTCTACCGTCGGCTTCAGCTTCTTCTTGGCATCCTTTGTCACATGAATGTAAACAGGTGAACCAAAAATCCTCAAATGGGAAATATCAGGCTTCTTACCAGAAAATACCTCCTCGGGTGTACTCATGCCAACTATTCTGTGAGGACAACAGTTTTGCACATAAATTGCAGTATTGCATGCCTCAGCCCACAAGTGTATGGGAAGGCTCTGATCATGCAAAATCACCCGTGTAGCACCCACGATCATTTTGTTCTTTCGCTCAGCAACCCCATTCTGCTGTGGGTTATGAGGCGCTATGAGCTCTCTTTGAATTCCTTCTGCGCTGCAAAAGTCCTTGATTTCGCCAGAGATGAATTCACCACCATTGTCACTCCTAAGAGCCTTCACCTGCTTCCCCGATTCTTTCTCAACCAGTGCCTTGAAGTCACAGAACTTTGAGTATGTCTTGCTCTTCTTCTGCATGAAGAAGATCCAGCACTTCCAAGAAAAATCGTCATAAAATATCACATAGTACCTGTGCTTTGCTGTCGAAGCTACTGAGAAAGGTCCACACACGTCTGTGTGAATTATCTCAAGGATCGTCATGGTGTGAATATCCTTCTCGTGAAAGGTGGCTTTCACAAATTTTCCCAAAGTACATCCCTTGCACTGATCTGACTGTGCAAGTGTACCTTTGGGAAGCCCGGTAGAAATCTGCTGCAAAATTTTCAAAGCTCCATGGTGAAGGTGGCCCAATCTCCTGTGCCACAGCTCGACATCATCCCGGCTCACCACTCCTTCTGCTTTGCCTGCCATTGCTGCACAGCCATCTACCTGCAACTGATAAAGGTTCTTAACTTGAACCCCTATCCTCCAGGTTTCACCAGTTGCCTTACTGCGCAAGAAAGCCTTTCCCTCGCTAAAAACAACATCATATCCCTTGTCTTCTAACATCGACATAGAGATAAGATTCTTCTTAAATCCTGGAACATGCATCACTTCCTTCAATATGAAGGGTTTACCAGACTCCCTCTCAAAGGAAATGGTATCGATACCGGTCGCACTGTATCTACCATCATCGCCCATCTCGATGTGCACTCCAAGATCTTTCTCATCCAGATCAGTAAACAAATCTTTGTCTCCAGTCATATGAAAATATGGAACACTATCAAGAAACCACACAGAACCCATCATACTTGAGACCAAGCATGCGATCAGTGAAAAATCCAGCTCAAACTGTGAGGCTAAGGCCTCTCCAGCTGCAGATCCAACAGCCTGCTTATTTTTCTTCTTCTGTGGACAATTAGTGGCATAATGTCCGTGTTGGTGACAGTGAAAGCACTTCACCTTGGACATGTCCTACTTCTTTCCTTTCACACCGGATTGAGAAGCATTCTTCTTTCTCTTCCCCTTCCTTGCTTTGGCAGCCAAAGCGTAATTTTCTTCATCTGATTTCTTTGATGAAGATCCGTCCCTGGTACTTTGCCTTATCTCCTCCTGCACAAGATCCGATCAAAGTCACTCCCATCCTGGCAATTTCTCCCGACCATTGACAGAGTCCTGATAGGAATGCCAACTCTTCGAAAGCCCAAGGAGAGCCAAGCTCACCAATTCCTCGTCATCTACAGTCACCCCCACACTTCCTAGCTCATCCCTGCATTGGATGAACTTCGTGAGGTACTTGGGCATATTGTCGCCTTTCTCCATTTTTATGTTCCAGAGTTTATCCTTGAGCGCCAACTTCCTCTGGTCGCTCTTGCTTTGGAATAAGTCTGTCAACACTTTCCACATCAAGAATGGAGAAGCCTTACCTTGAAGCAGGACACTATGTGATCCTTTACACATTCCAACAGAATTCTTCGACACTTTGTTGTCTTCTTTTGCCATGCGTCAAGTGCGGCAGCATCGCTAGAAGCAGGTTTTGGAATTTCTGCATCTATGAACTCCTTCAACCCATTATCCTCCAGCACCGCCTCCATCCTGTCCTTCCATACAATATAATTCGAGTTGCCCTCAAGGGCATACTACAATCGCAATCCGTTGAAAGACATCTCAACTTCGACACCAAGAAAACACTACTGCAAATTCGAATTCCACCAGCACAAAACTCAACCGCTTCAATGTTTTGCAATTGCTCCAATGATCAATATCGCTCTGATACCATGTAGAAATTTGATAACTGATATGTTATACACCGAGATTCTCCTGATCACACACTATTTTAACTTCATGCACAATACATAATATCTTCTACCATTGATCATTAATTGCGGAAATAAAAACAATCGCATGCGCACATTAAAACCATAAACAATCACACATATGAACACAGTATTTTATGGGAAAGCTTAAAGCTGAAAACCCCCAACTATCTGTATATTATATTTCATAGAGATCATGTAAAAATCATTATACAAAGCTCCTCACAAAGCTCTCAGTACAATCTCCAATTGCTACACACTAATCAAGCCCGATCTAGCAAATCACATGCTCCAATCTCTGCCACCTAATAGCCTGCCTCTACTGTGCAATCACTGCTAAAGAATGGCTCATAATGAACTCGAATTGGTCCAACCTTGACTGCGAAATCCTCATTGGCATCTCCAATCAGTGGTTGTTGCAAATCATGCAACATTATAATCACAACTGATAGTCACACTGCTCTTTCACCTACCTCTTCACTGGTCTCCACTGAAACTGTCCATGCACTGTAGTTAACTGATGTATTCTTCAGTTGATTAATGATTTAATAATTAGTGAATTAATTAATAATTAATTCACACCACTCTCACTAGTGTATCAATCAGTTAGACTAGATACAACTAGCTCAACTATGTTTAACTCAGTTAAACTGAACACAACTCCATCAACTAGCTCAATAACTCGACCAAACTCTGTCACATGAGTTCTAACTAAAGTATCCATGCAATAGCTCCCTTAACCCTCAGGAATAGCATAATTCCCTTTTTCATCTCCTGTGCCAAATCTGTGCACTTAACTGAAGTGCTCCAAGAGAATAAGATAATGTTTATAGTCCAAATATTATTAAGAGCTAATAATATTCGACATATCTATTTTTAGACTGGCAATCTAAAAATAGATTCCGCCCAATATGTCTAAAAATAGAATTCCATCTATTTTTTTCCAACTTGACCAACCATCCACAAATAGCATTCTGCAACTCATAGAATATGATCGTCATGTCTAAAAATAGACTTGCACCAAAAATAGCCTGTGGGCCCACTTAGTGAAGGTGACTTCTTTCCACTAAGTTCATCATCTTGTTGCAATCTCAACAGAAATTGCCAGTTTTAACTGCAGTTAGCTAGTTTAGTAGAGCAGTTAGTGGGAAAAATTGAAAGTGGCATAAATTTTTCCCAAAGATTTAGAATTCGACTCCATTAGAAAAAATAGGGGTGTTCGAGGTGTCCCAGAGCCATTGAAGCAGTTTTGAGAGCCATCAGATGTCAAGAAATGAATGTATGCAAATTTTTGATAAGTTAATCAAAGAGGGCCAATTCATTGAAGCTGTTCCAAGGAGACTTAGCCCAGGAGGGGTGAACTCATTCATCACTATTGTGTAATGTGCTTGTTTTGTATTACATTCTCTACAAGTTGCTTGTTGTTTATGTGTTTTTAAAGCTAATTTAATTCATGAATTTCTCATAAAATACACACAAATTTGACACATAAACCCTCTCATAACCTTACTATTTGACACAATCCTTAAGCACACTTTTCTTTTATACCGATAAGGAAGCTAGCACAACAAAACTAGTTTGTCCATATTCAGTTCACATTATAGATTCTAGCACTGCCAAGTTGCTTGAATTATGCTTGAATCCCACATTATTTAGTTTTCAAGGTGAATTCTATGAGCAAACTTGTGAAGTTTCCATGGGCTCCCCTGTCTCCCCAGTTTTGGCTAAAATTTTCATGGAAGACTTCGATACCAAGACTTTAGCCTCAACTCCTTTATGTATGAATCTTTGGAAACATTTTGTGGATGAAACTTGCATTATATTGCCCCATGGACGTGATAAGTTCTTTCAGCATCTAAATATCCAATTAGACTTTATCAAGTTTACTAAGGAGGTTGAGTGTAATGGTAGCCTTCCTTTTCTTGATTTTCTTCTTTCCAAGAATGATGATGGCTCCATTTCCTACCAAGTGTTCTATAAAAATACTCACAGAGAAATACCTCCATGTTGAGTCACATCATCATCCTGTATAGACATTACATGTTTTTAACACCTTGGCCACCCATGCACTAAGAATATCAGACAACAGTTGTTGGAAATATTATCATTGATGGCAAAGGAGCACAAAGGAGCAGCACCAAGACAAGGGAGAAA
>JAXQQM020071006.1:0-81074 GCA_034641835.2 Pinus albicaulis
CAAGCCATTGAAAGCCATTTCGATGTTTACTCAACTGTCGCACCAAGAAATTCTTGCAACAAATTTGAATTGTTTCCACCAACAAACTCAGCTCCTACTTCAAAATTGCAATCTTCTGTGCTCTAATACCATGTATAAATTTTAATACAAATATGTGTTACCTGCATTCTCCTGATCTAACAATTATATACCACTGTTAAATACAGAATCGCTTCTACAAAAATTCTTGCAGGAATTTAAAACACGATCGCCAATTGCAAACATATGAAGAAGGATCATTCACACATAACACATATGTTTACCAGGAAATATTAAAGCTAAAAACTCCAGTATCATATATTATGTATATATCATGGATCATGAAACAATCTCATACAAAACTCTAATCCAAGAGCTCTCAGTACAATATACAATCGTCTCACACTGTCTTGCAGAAATTGACAAATGCCTTAGCCAAATTTCTGCCTCACAACAGCCTGCCTCCACTGTGCAATACAAGTTGATTACAAAGACCAATTCGATGCAATCAGACCCTCCTTGAATGCGCAATCCTCATGAGCATATCTAATGTGTGTTTGGATTGCAAGAGTGCAATCCAATATAGTACAACTGATAGTCAACTATCCCTTTCTCCTACCTCTCAACTGGGTCTCCACTGGATCTGACATGCATGTAGTTAACAGTAGTAAATCTTCAGTTTCATGTAGATCACTACATGTGAATTAATTTAATATTTGATCTCTCACTAGTGTATCTTCAATTACAACTAGAACAACTGAGTTTAAATCACTTAATTGAGTTAAACTACTTTACAACTCACATAACTACACATCCAACTCCGTCACAAATTTGAATCACTCAGTTACAAGTAAGTCCACTTGCATGTCCCACCAACTAACCTTAGAACTTGAAATTCCTTCAGTTAACTGGTTTGCCACTTCTGTTAACTGATTTCAAGTGCTCCATGAGAATAGATTAGTATTTATTGTGCAACTATTATTAAGGGATAATAATAGTTGACATGCATCTATAAATAGACTTCGCACATACATCTAAAAATAAAACATCATCTATAAATATAATTTTCTCATCCGTTCTAAAAATAGACTTACACCTAAAAATAGCCCGAGGCTCCATCCTAGTGTAGGTACTTAATTTTCACTAGGATCATCATCTTGTTGAATCTCAACAACTAAGTGTTTCTATATAATGGAAAAATTCTAATAGATTCTTAAAATTTGGGTGATTATAACATCACAAAGGATTCGTACATCACACTGAATACATGAATATGAGGAAGGGGTCCTAGTTCCGCTTCCACCAAAGGACCTTTTGTTTCCTTTAAAGAGGCATCTCAAAGGAAACCTAAAACCCTTGCAGCTTAGCTTCAAAATATCATGGGTCCATATATAGTTGAACAAATGGAAAATACTCATGCAATGGAAATAACACATCATGAGGTAAAATCTTTGTTCTTTGTCCTTCAAACAAAAGTTATCATTTGTAGATTTAATGGTTTTTGGCCCAAACCAAAAGCACTCATTTAATGGATTGCCACAACTTGGTCTCCTAATTTTGGAAATTTTCTACGTTCAAAAGGATTCTGTATAGTTAAGTTTGAAATAGAGAATGAAAATTATTTAAAGGTGGACATTGGCTTAAACTTCTGGGTTGTGCTGCTCAGATGACGATCCCAATATTTTTATTGGATTCCTCTTTCGGAGAGGTGTAAGATTGATCTAAATATCATCTCGATTGGATGAGCAGAACATGTACTTTGAATTTATTCCACTTATGTGCTAGGTCGGCCTGGAATAAAATATAGACTTAAATGTCTTAAAGGACGTGTCACACACCCCCAAAGATTCCTATATATTGGAGAGACTTAGAGTTCATTTGACACACACATTGTTGTGGAGGAATTCTCTCTCTTGATGGCGTTGGAGCTGCATATTCTTTGTTTGGGTTGTTCTGGGGTTATGTGTGACATGCTTGGCTAAATGACCTATTGGAGACTTTGCTGGTAGAAGCATCCTGTTGATCGCCGTAACGCCACCATTTATTATCTCTGTTTTGGCTTGTCTTCTGTCAATCTATTAGTATGTTCTATCTTCTTCAGTATTGTGCCCTAATTTGAAATGGCATAGAACATAAGTAGAAATTAACATGGTATCAGAGCTAGGGGAAGGCAACGCCCAGCGTATGTCAAGAATCTAGGGCAGCAAGATGAGGGCTGTTCAAAGGGCAAATAAGAGTGTCGTAAGCTACAGCAAGGCTGTGTGGTAGGCCGCAGGCTATACCACCACAGCAAGTGATAGCATGGGCAGTCTGTGGGGCTGTTTGGTGCCCTAACCTTCAGCATGGAGGGAGATCCATTCTCTAAAAATCAGCCGCAGTCTTTAGGGACCATTCTGGGTTGCAACTAAAAGGCAGTGTATGCACTTCTCAAGTGCTGTAGGTGATAGCGTGGGTTTAGGGTCTGTCTCAGCCTGCGTGGAAGGGCAGCGTATGCTGCTGTAAGAGGGACGCAGTCCCTACCTCATTTTTTTGGAGGACGCCGCAAGCCCAATATCAAATCTCCTAATGGAAAGCGTTGAAACAAAAGCAACTGTGGGTGGATTCCGATTTTTGAGGGCATAAGTTAGTAAAGTAGTTGGTTCTCCGTAGGCGGAAGTGTCTCGACGACTGGAAACAACGTCGCGTGACTTAAAAGATGCCGACGTTGACTTAAAAGATGCCGACGTTTGGAAAGCATGAAACCTTGCAGGAAGGCCGAGCTCCATGGGGAGTTTTCTGAAAATGTTCGAACCTGTTTTTGGTGGGCAAACCCTTGTAGATGGCCGCAGTTCTGTGCTAAGAATCTGTAGAAGGCCGCAGCCCTAGAGTGAGGGCCGAAGTCTGTTTGGAAGGCTTGAAATAGCCCAGAACTTCAGTGCAGCCTCTCAAATAAAGGAACCTGTAGCAAATCCAGGTATGTTATAGGGGTTTACTGTGTTTGTTTAAGATTTTAAAAGTCTGTGTATAAACCGCAAGCTTCATTCCGTCCAAACAAAGGCTACATTCCTCTCGCTCTCTCAGTCGGTCGAGGTGTTCTTGCCTAAGCCAAATTTCTGTGACAATCCAAGGCCATCGTGATAAATACGACAAAGGGCTCTCTGAATCGTAGGTGTTACGTAGTAAGGTAAACTTTCCGTGAGCTCGGTGGCCACGTTCGTGTAATGCTTGGGCAAACAGGATTTTTTACGCTCAATCCAAAGAGCTTTCAACATGACCGAGCCATTACACGACCACGAGGCCCCCACGAAAAAAAAAATAAAAATAATAAATAAATAAATAAATATATATATATATATATATATATATAAATGAGTTCGACAAATCTGTCATATCCGCAAAGGCTGTGGCCAACGTTGTGCGAAGTAGCTTGGGTTCCAAGGGCATGAAAAAAAAAATGCTCTGCACAACTACGGTGCCACGATCCTGTTGGAGGTATTGCAGCCCGCTGCGAAGACGCCGGTGGATATCGTGGCCGACGATACTACGGTGGTCGTGGTCGTGATCGTTGCGGGGGCGATCTTGGAACTGTGCATGAACTTGCTCAACAAGGAAATTCACCCGTCTATCATCTCGGAGGTTTTTGTAAAAGGGTCGTGGAAAGAGCATCTGAAAATTTCAGAGAATTGAGGGACATGGATTCGTTCTCGAGAAAAGCACTGGGGATGCTAAAGGATGTGGGTAACATTGGGTATGCGAAGCTGAAGAGCAAACTTGCAGACATAGACGTCGCTGTCGTGAAAACGACTCGTCACGATCAAGAACCTCCCAAAGAAAAGTATGATCTTGTTGCGTTGGCCGCAGCTGAAGATATTCATTGGCGGGGTCATCTGAGACACGTCATCGAAGTGCGGTTGAGCCGAACCAGAAACTGGATGGTAGCCATAAAGACCGTGGCACTCATTCACATACTCATCGGGATTGCCAGCAACCCATTTTCAGTCAAGAAGAAGAAGAGCTTCAACATCAGCGTTCTTCTCAGAGAAAATTACTGGCTTGGATGGCTATGCGTTTCGATGACCGTTCCAGCCCTGTTGCCCTCGAATGCTCTCTCTGGGTTCGTAAATACTCCCATTATTTGGGCCATAGGCTGTACTGTAACAAAATTTCCAGCTATGATATTGTGGCTAAAAATCGAAATAAAAAAAAATAAAAAATAAAAAATAAAAAATAAAAAAATAAAAAAATAAAAATTGGTCAGCTTTTGGATTCTTTGACATCCCTTAGATTTCTCCTGGGTTGTCTTTTAGACTGCACTCCTCCTCGGAAGGCCCTGTTCCAAAGAGCTCACTGGTTCAGTATGCCCTGGATTTGTTTGTCAAGGAATGTTCATATGTTTATCCAGCCATTAGCTTTTGCTTGTGCAAGCTGTTGGATTCTTTCCTGGACATGCCCATCAACAGAGCTTTGAGATTAGTGGATGTTTATAAAGAACAGTATTGCAGCAGTGTATGCAACAGTTTTGAAGATTTTTTTTTTTTTTTTTGCAATAGCATTCAGAACCTTTGAAGCCCTCTTGAAGGATTAGAAGTGCATTGTCATTGAAAGAAGGCAGATTGATCGGCTAATATGTGAAGCAGCAGAGGACCTTGTGAGCAGCTAAGGCAGAAGTATTGGAGCAACAGTACTCTTTGCAGGTATAGGAGGAAGAGAACCCTGCCTGGTACATCAAGGACAAGAGTCCAAGAGATGTAAGTAAAGTGCATTTTCCGCAAGCAGTGATGAATGTGATAGTTCTAAATCTGTGATTCTACGTCACTGTCATTATGACAGTGACATAGACAGACACTCATGTTTATGAAATTCATAATAGTTGTAAGCTTGTGACAGTATTACAACATAATGATAAACATGAAGTGTGAACTGAGAACTGCAGATCAATCAACCATTAACTGTAGCTGGGTAGATTTGGAAGCCCTAAAGCACATTTTTTTTTTGGAGCTGGAAGTTTTAAGGGTTGACTGCAGAAGTCCTTGGGGCAATTCTATGTAGTGGTCAGATTGTTGAGAAATGGGCATAGATGTAAGTCATTGAGCTAGGAAAAATTTTGACAGCCCTAGGAGTAGTTTGCTGAAATAACCAGAAATGGGCAGATCTGGAAGCAAATCAGGGTGCAATGCCTCAAGTGCAGGATAAACCAAGGCAGATTGGATCCCTAGTTTTGTAAGCTGCAGTCTTAGAAGGCTGTTTGAAGAAGCTACCCACAGAATAACAGGTAGTGGCTGTAAGGACTTCTAACAGGCTTGTTGATATGTCCCCCCTGTATGATAGTGACATAGATAGACACCTATGTAGCAGCAAGCATGTGACTGTATCAGTCTTACATTGGAGCGTTATGGTAAACTTAAAATGTGAACTGAGAAGTTTTTGCAGCTTTTTGTCACATTGTTGGAATCTTGAATCATGATCAGCAAAGTTTATTGGATGACTTTAACTGTGGAAGATTAAGTCCCCTTTCCAAGTTGGTGTTTGGGATGCCCTCATTTAAAATAGATGTCTTGTCTCGAGCAAGAAGCAAGCATTAAGAGGGAGAATACAACTGTGTAAACTCCTAAGCGGATACCCTTGCTGAACGAAAGAAGATCCTCATGGCTCAGAGACATATGGCTTCAGAGGGGGAAATTCTGGAGGAAAACTGAGAAGCCATATAAATACCAGGAGTATCTAGCTGCCATGAGTACAATATGAGCCTCGAACATTTGAAGAAACTGGAAAGTATCTAAATCTGCAAGGATACGAGGGTGATATATGGGATATGTTTCCTAGACCACAGATCAAAGTTGTTGTCACCTCGCTTCAAAATCAAGCATGGATCTGATGGAAGTGCTAAAAAGTTCAGGCAAGATTCGTTGCCCGTGGCTTCTCTCAAAAGGAAGGCATAGATTATGATGACATATTTGCACCTATGGCCCGATACACCACCATTCGATCTATTATAGCCCTTGCTGCTACGCAAGGATGGAGTCTTCATCAGATGATGTGAAGACCGCATTTCTGCATGGTGCGATAAAGGAAGAGATATATGTGGAGCAACCTCTGGGGTTGGAAGTCCAGGATCGGGACACCCATGTCTGCAGGTTGAAGAAAGCCCTTTATGGGTTGAAGCAAGCACCCAAAGATTGGTACGAGAGGATAGATAGCTACTTGATGAAGCTGGGCTTCACTCGAAGTAACGTTGATCCGAACCTTTACTTCAAGGTTGTCAGGGGAAAACCTCTCATTCTGGTGCTGTATGTGGATGACCTCTTCCTGACAAATGTTGACCCTCCCATTCATCAGTGCAAGAGGAAGCTCGCTGCTGAGTTCAAGATGAAGGACCTAGGACTGATACCTAGGCCTGGAGGTCTAGCAGAGACCTGGCGAGATTTTTTTTCCTTTCTCAAGAAAAATACATTATGAAGCTTCTGGTATGATGGACTGTAAGTCCGTGTCGACACCGATGGAACATAACTTTAAGAAGTTGAGTGGCAGCGCTGCTGGGCCCGTCCTACTGAGTATCGTCAACTCATAGGGACCTTGATGTTCTTAGTGAACACCTGTTCGGATGTATGTTGTGCAGTGAACACTTTGAGTCAACACATGGTTGATCATAACATTCACTGGGTTGGTGCCAAGAAACTCTTGAGATATCTCTGAGGCACGATAGACCATGGGCTGAGATACACTGCCGGGAGTACGACACTCCATGGATATACTAATGCCGATTGGGTTGGCAGTTTGGTGGATCGTAAGAGCACATCTGGATGCTACTTCACATGTAGATCTGCTTCGGGCAGGAATCTAAAGTCGGTAGCCTTGAGTACCGCTGACGCCGAATACATTGTAACATGTATGGCCTGTTGAGAAGTCACTTGGTTGCGAAAGCTCTTCTGTGAGCTGTTCGAGCATGTGCTAGATGCCACCGTTATCCTTTGTGATAATCAGAGGGGGATTCATTTGTCATAGAATCTTGGGTTCCACGATTGATCCAAGCATGTTGATGGCTGGTACCACTTTATCTGGGATATGGTACAGCAAGGCGCCGTAAGGCTCGATCATACAGGAACTGATGAGCAGGTCGCAGATATTCTCACAATGCCCTTGGGGAAGGTCATGTTCATAACCTTCTGTGAGAATCTTGGTATCATGGAACGATCCTATTCTGAGGGTCCTGTTGGACGATGAGCTCTGGGAGCTCTGGGGGGCTTTGGGGACAGCTTCTCGGAGCTATGAGCAACCACAAGGCTAGGCTTGCCGAACCTTGTTGGTGTGCTTGGACCCCATCGTTGTGATTATTGAGTTGGTTTGCCTCTCATTATCTATGCCCCGTATGCATCCTACCCATTGAGTTCAGGGCTCATGGGAAGTACCTCTCATTTGGCCAATGAGATGGGAAAGGCTAGAGACTAGTAGCAAAGACTGATGGACGCATCAGAAATTTTCGTACTCTCTATCTAGGATGGCACGGTCTGAACCAACTTCGGGTTGGTTGGAGACTCTTTGCGAGTCTAATAGAGGTTTTGACCTCTGGGCTGAATCTATCAGCCGGGAATGATGTATTTGTGACTGAACCACTTTTTTTTTGAAATAAAGAGGCCAGCAAAGCAAGTTACGGCGGGATGACGCATGATGTTTGGATTGCACTTGTGGACGGAGTTATCCCTAGTTGAGAGGGAGTGTTAAAATTGGAAAACTAGGTCCAAACTCTGGGTTGCGCTGCTCAGATGACGATCACAATATTTTTATTGGATTCCTCTTTCGGAGAGGTGTAAGATTGATCTAAAGATCATCTCGATCGGATGAGCAGAACATGTACTTTGAATTTATTCCACTTATGTACTAGGTCGGCCTGGAATAAAATATAGACTTAAATGTCTTAAAGGACGTGTCACACACCCCCAAAGATTCCTATATATTGGAGAGACTTAGAGGTCATTTGACACACATTATTGTGGAAGAATTCTCTCTCTCTTGATGGCGTTGGAGCTGCATATTCTTTGTTTGGGTTGTTCTAGGGTTATGTGTGACACGCTTGGCTGCATGACCTATTGAAGACTTTGTTGGTAGAAGCATCCTGCTGATCGCCATAACGCCACCATTTATTATCTCTGTTTTGGCTTGTCTTCTATCGATCTATTAAGCATGTTCTATCTTCTTCAGTATTATGCCCTAATCTGAAATGGCATAGAACATAGGCATAAATTAACAGTGACATGGAATACACTTTAAATGTAGGGCCCTGGTTTTGGGGAAGATTCGGGCTCTTCACTACTCCTTGGTTCCCTGAGTTTGATGCAACTTTCTATGGTGGTATGTAGGATGTCAGTTTGGGTTAGACTCCCAAATATTCCACTATCATTATGGCATCCTAAAGTCCTTAAGATATTGACAACACTCTAGGGAATTTCAAAAAAGTGGATATGGAAAGAGCATAAAATTGTATCTTCGCATATGCCAGAATATGTGTGGAGTTCGAACTCAGCAAAGGACTTTCTGATCATGTAAATTTGAAACATCAAAACCTCTACTGGTCACAAGTTTAGACTATGAAATATGGAATGTAGGTGTCATATTTGTTATCAGACATGCCATTTACAACAATCATGCCCCCAGGAAAAGAAGAATCCCAAGAAGAACAAAAAACCAACAAATAAATCAAAAGGATGGTAGTTTTCAGAACAATACCACTCTGAGGATGAAGAATAAGATAAAAAATAAAACCACCCAGGCCAATATGGAACAAGTGTAACATACTTGTGGGATGATTCCTAAGTGGGGCACTACAATACAACAAGCCATCGATCTAGTGAATCGGGTTGAAAAGGAACCCTACGACTCTATGCCTCAAGATGGATGTGGAGGCTCCAAAAGAGCATGTGTATCAGAAAGTTTTGATTCTGGCAAGGAGGCTCTTCATGGGATACTATATTTGGCTTTGGTTCTTGTTGAACCAAATTCGAATGGTTAAAAAAAAGTGCACAAACAGAAAGGAAAAAGAGAAAAACTATGCACTTGTCAACCATAACTCTTTGTAAATATTTTGTTAATTTTCATCTTTTTTTGAGGCATATTGTATGACGACCCACGTGTTGATACTCAGTTCTTTTTTTCTCTTTTATTGATCCTCTTTATTGGATCTCAGTTATATACACACTAGATGTGTTTATAAAGTGTAATTTTTATTTTTATTAATAAAATTTATGGGTTATTTGCAGGAAAAAAGAAGGTAAAGGACCTTCTAAAGGATGAACTATTAGATACCTTTATGGGAACGTTAAAGGGAATCATCCAACATGAAGTGTGTATCTTTGAACCTAAATCCCTAGATCATGCTTCAATCTCACAATTATAGAAAGCATCATGTTCCCCTCCTAACCTAATGTAATCGATAAGATTGATACCTTAGCAAATAGATGAAAGAAGAGAAAAAAGACTATGTTCCAATTGTGACAAAAAGTACAGTAAGGGGCATAAATGCACCGAGAAGAAATTATTTTACATGGAATATGAAAAGGAAGAGTATTAAGGATTGAATCATCACAAGATATAGAGTTAGAAGAGACTACTCCACCAAAATTTTTCCATGCACTAGTTGACTCAGTAGTCCACAAACCCTCGAGATAAAAGGAAATATAAAAAAGAAAAAGGTAATAATATTGATTAATTCAGGTAGTTATAATAACTTCATCAATTATTGTTAACAGAATATCTCAATTGCTATGTATTTCTAGCAATAGAGCTTCAAGTAATGATTGTAGATAGAGGTACCATAAAATGTTCACAGAAGTGCCATATTATTAAGAGAAATGTGTGGGAGTATTTATTGGGAAATCTCATGATTGAAATCTATGAGTGATGTTGATGTTGTATTATGGCTTAAGTGGTTGTAGTCTTTGGGAACAATGACCCTTAATTATCAACATCTTTTCAAGATATTTTCCTTAGAAGGCAAGGAAATTGAGCTTAGATATATCCAATGGAAACCATGTAAAGTAATAAGCTCTAATAACATAACAAAGATACTCAAAATGAGACACCATGGTGTAATTCCACAATTGTGCTCACTAGATGTTCAAACATCTATATCATTTTTTTTAGTGGATCTCCAAAAAGTTATAAAAAATCATTTCAAAGTATTTGGAAATATGCTTAAGGGTCTTCCACTTGTTAGATATCATGGCAATGTTATTCATTTGAAATTGGGAATATCACTTGCATTAAGCCTTATAGGCATCCATATGAAAAGAGGAGTGACACTGAGTATATAATTCAAGAAATGTTAGAGGTCGACATTATTCAACCTAACCAAAGCGATCTCTTTACCAATAGTGATGATTACAGAAAAAGATGTTTCATGGCATGTATATTAAGATAAAAGACAAGTCAACAAAAAGGTCATCAAATATAAATTTCCTATTCTTGTCATTGATGAATTATCAGATGAATTCCATGGAGCAATTTTCTTTTCTAATTCAGATCTTCGTTCGAGATATCATCAAATTAGAATAAGGTAAGAAGATTTTCACAACATGGCTTTTAAAACATGTTGTAGCTAAATCCCACCAAGAAAAACAACGTTTACATTAGAGCCCATAATTTCACATTACAATTTTTTATGGCTTATGGATTATGAACAATTTTTAGTTTTCATATTCTTATGCAATTTTTTTAAAATAAATTTATTGGGTAAGAAGGCCCAATCTCCAAGTCTGCTTTTTTTTAATAAAATTATTGGCCACGAAAGCCCAATCTTCAAGTCAAATATTCTGAGTCACAAAGTCATCTTCTTATGAATTTTTAGTTTTCATATTCTTATGCAATTTTTTTAAAATAAATTTATTGGGTAAGAAGGCCCAATCTCCAAGTCTGCTTTTTTTTAATAAAATTATTGGCCACGAAAGCCCAATCTTCAAGTCAAATATTCTAAGTCACAAAGTCATCTTCTTAGGCAAAAAAAATATTTTTTTATAAAATATTCCAAAGTCACAAAGTCATCTTCTTATGAAAAAAAATATTCCAAAGTCATCTTCTTATGAATATTTTTTATTATTTTTTATTATAATATTATTAGGTACCGAAGGCCCAATCTCCAAGTCAGTTTTTTTAATAAAATTATTTAGCACCGAGAGAGGAGGAGCCCACAATAGATTGCGCAACGTATTCAACCACATGATGAGAACGTTGATTTTTCTAGACACCAATGAAATAAGTCATTTAACCAATGTGGGATATTAGTTCTCAAAGCATATGTATACAGACCACTGATGCGGCCACTGCTGGTTGTCTATCCGATAAAAGGATTAAGCTTTACGAAGTGGGCTTCTTCTCATCTATGAGTGTCATTGTTGTTGTTTAACTCTTTGGCTTCATATGTTCGAGCATATAATTCTTATTGTACAAACCAATCCACTTGCATTCTCATTCACAGTAGATGTTGAGATTTCTACACACATATACCCATTCAAGTTTCCTCGTCAACAGGGCTCAAAATAACTTTGACGCAAAAACATCTCATTGGCCTTCCTGATAGTCGATACCACACTTTTTGAAAAAGAATGGAGGGCAATGGCGAACATGAATTATTGTTAATTAGCCAAGCATTAGATAATAACCAGAGATTTATAGCGAAAATTTGGTAATTACCTACTGTTTGAACTGCCAGAGATTGGATCTGGTAGTGCTTAAGGAAATAATTGTGATTGATTACATGTGATTGGATCTCGACTCAATTTGCATAATCTGATGGCTATATTCCTGGTTAATAATATGAGCCAACAGCTGGACTACTGGATCGATTATATCGTTGCCTGCTATGTTGGTGACAATTGCCATGGCTATCTTGTTATGGTCAGAAAGTTCCGCGGGGAGATACAATGAAGAAGAAGGAACGCAGTTACAGAATAAATTTGCTTCTATGGTCATTTTAGCCCAACGCCAGTTTTTTTTTTTAACTTATCTTGTTTTATTCTTTCGTTTTTATCGTATATTATATTTGTGGACTGACTTAACCCGATAACGTTACAAACCTTAAATACAAGCTGGAATGTATACACCGTCCAAAACTTGAGCATTCTTTATACTTTGGTGAGCTTGGTATTTCGTGGGCTTAATTGTTCATGGTTCAACAACTATAGAGTGGAACATTAAGTCACATTACATTAGTGATTTAATAGTGTAGCTTGAATTTGGAATTTACCTATCTGTCATACTTGGTTGAGAAGTTTATTAGTTTTTCACTGTTCTAGCATTGAAGACTATTGTTTCAGGTTTTGATGAAATTTTTAGAATACCTTTTTACATTATTTTTTCAAAAAGATTTCAATGTGTTAGGTTTTGATGAAACATTTAGGATACTTTTTCACATTATTTTGTTACAAATATTTAATAAAATAAGTTAGAAATGTTTAAAAATTGTGTTTTGGAATTGTTTTTAATTTGATGATTGACTTATGATTGTGGGAAAAAGTGAGCAACAACAAATAAAGGTTCAAGAATGTAATGAAAGAGTTAAGTTAAGATATATAAAGAGAAATAATCAATTAAATAAATTAAATTTATGTATAAAATATTTAGGAATGTAATTGAATAGTTATGAAGATGAAAATTTCTAAATCTAAAGAGTTTGTTGTCATACATTGTTAGTTGGTTTCTTGTTTCAACATTTTAAATGATTAAACTATGGAAATTATAATGCTCAAGTAGAAAATAGACCCTTTGGCAGAGCAAGCTCAACAACCTCAATAATGAGCCCTAATTGCACCATAGAAAGTAAGCAATCACATCAAGGAGAGGAGACTCTTTGGCAAAGCAAGCTCAATAACCTCAACAATCTAATGACGAGGTCATTATTGTTAGTTTTTAAAAATAGGAAGGAGAAACCTAGCTTACTCATTTAGTAATGTCCTCATTGCCTTTTTTGGACAATCCTTCTTATAATTCAAATAATTATTTTTCTGTGAAGGATTGACCTGTATATGTGCAAACAACAAAATGAGCAAGAACATTGCATGTACTAGAAAATAAAATGTACACAGAAGGTTTGATGAAGGGTAAATCTTAAAAAATAAACTGAGTAAGAACATTGCCTATACTAGAAAATAAAAAATACACAAAAGGTTTGATGAAGGATAAAGCTTAAAAAGAAACTGAGACCTTTTATCGATCCATGTGCAGGGCCTACCCTCAGATTGGATGGAAAGGAACTGATTAACTGCAATTTTTGGGTTTTGTATCTTTATCCTTCCTCCAGAGTATTACACAATTTTTGGGTTTTGTAACTTTATCCTTCCTCTGCATTATTATAACAGTTTATCATAACCACTTTACAAATCTCAAGTATTAAAAATGCAATGAATGTCTTATCTTTGATACCATGTGTAAAGATTGTGATTGTAATTACATTTATAGTAGTATATGCCTATCATTATAAATTAATTTCTAACATAATATAATTATAGTTTCATTTCTAGCATAATATACCTCTTCAATTTTAGAACTAAACATCCTAATTTAAATTTATGCACATGCCTAGTTTTTTCGACATACCTGGTGTCTCCTCGAAGATTTCTTTCAGTTTAGTCCAGTTTAATTATGAGTTCGATGATAGAAATATGATATCTTGCAGATTCTATAATGCACTTTTACTCATTTGTAAAACTCTACTTTACCAATACTTTAGCCTCTTAATTCCTCATGGCTTCAATATCCACATCATTGTTTCCTACAATGCTACCTTTGCCTCACTCTACATTCATCTACACTTCTATCAACAAGTCTTTGCACCCTTTTGGTGCAAATGCTAGGTTATTATATTGGACATTAGAAAAAAGAAATGAGGCGACGACATGAGGTAAGTGGGAAAAACAGGAATAAAAAGTCCATGTATCCCACTATTAATTTGCAAAAACTGTTTGGATTCTTGTATACTCCAAGGAGTACATTTCTACAGTCAGATTTGGGAAAAATTTCAGTGTACAGTTTCATAGTGGGATTTTGTAATTTGTTGAGGCAAAATCAAGATTAAAATAATTCTTTTAGGGCGTAGTTGGTGTAGAAGTGCAAATCATATTATATTGAAACTGGAAAATTTTGAGCATGTTTCTCACATTTCACCCATGACTCTAGCAAGTTCCCAATAGCTAGTGGAAATTTTTGGGTTTTCATATTCAGGAAAGAGTGTTAGAAGAAGCATTAAATTACTTTCTTCTACGATATGATGTTTCATGTATTGACACTGGGTGCGCTAATGCTAGATAAATTGATTCCATATCTTTAGCCCAAAAGTCAACAGTTAGTGTTATACCTCTTACAAGCATAGAAAAAAATTCACGGTCCACAACATTAATTCCCAGATCCAACGGTACTCAACAATTCATTTCCTAACAAAGTTTAATGAGTAGTGGGGTGTCAATGAGCAGTTTTCCCAAAACCACTCACCTCCATATTGAGGGTTGGAATTCATCCCGGGGTCCTTAACAAATTCCAGAAACCGCCAAAGGAGTTCCCGAGAGTTAGTTTGCAATTTAAAAAAAAAACTGGTGTATGCATAATAGAACGTGGTACCCACATGCATTTTTCTTATGTTTGGAACAAAGCAGTTATTGTAGTGTTTGGGACTCAAGACAAAACAAAGCAGTTATTGCAGTGTTTGGGACTCAGGACAAAATTGAGCGGCAAGCTGGCAGTGAAGAAAAAACAGAGAATTCAATAATAAGGAGGAAAACAACAAGAGAAACATGGATGAAAAGGGGTGAAGACTCAAATTTGAGTCTTATGTGTCAAACTGCGTAGTAGTCAAATCCTACCCAAGTCTACCTAAGCTTATCTTGTTGTAATTATAGAGGCTACCCTTGGAGAAGGGGACTTGGGTTAGGGCCTATTGTGGAAGATAGAGACATAATTTGTCTCACAGAAACTCTTGAACATGATGGTTTCCAAACTTATGTGTTTGACGATTATTTGAAGTTATCAGTTTGGAACAAGGTAGCAGAAAATGGAAAAGGGTATTGGGGAATACTATTTTTAGTGAAAGAAAAAGAAGGTCGTCACATTCATTTGATGAAAGAAGATGCAAATAAATAATATTTATGGTTCAAAATATCAGAGAATGAGAATCACATAAGAATTGAAACATGTTATTTTTCCCCTCAAGTCTAAAAAACTTACAAAAATAAGGGGCTAGAAAACAAGGATCTGTATGCAACTTTAAAGCAATATATTGCCGCATACTTTCAACAGGGAGAAGTTCTTTTAGTGGGCGATTTTAATGCTAGAACAAAAAATCAGCAAGCTAGTATTCTTTGTTGCAAAGAGGATCATAATCCTACTTGGCTCACTAAAGAGGAGAATCCCCAATGGGTGAGATGTTCAGAAGATGAAAAAGTTAGCAATAATTTTGGAGAGGAGTTTCTTACACTGTGTGGTGCTTTTAAATTAATTATTTGCAATGGTCTAGACATATGGAAAAGGTCTGGGAACTTCACTTGCAACACATATAATGGGGCAAGTGTCGTTGATTTTGTGATTTGTTCACAAAGCTTGATAGAAAAGATAGATGAAGTTAAGATTTGAGAGCATAATTGGGACTTAAAAATAGAACATAACCTAATTTATATAAAGTTATCATGGGTAGAATAAATGCAGCATAGGAGAAAAACCCAATGCTCTCAACAATCACTACCAAGGGGAAAAATTCTTCTAAGACAAGAAAATTGTACTATCTCCAAGATAGTGTTGGAGAGACTAATTCCGAAGGAGAAAAATGGTTTCCAAAGCTTCAACAGTCATGAGCTAACAAATATAATTCAAAGGGCACTTGATAAGTGCAAAAGAGAAAAAATTAGGAAATCAGAATCAAATTGTTTTCCTGTAAATGCTTGGTTTGATGAGGAATAAGGAGAACCTTGAAAAAGGCAGGCAAGGAGAAGATGAATGTAAATTTATATAAGCAGATAATAAAAATGAAAAAAGATGAGTTTGTGCAAACAAAGCGAGACTAGTTAATATATCTAGGCAATAATAACCCAAAGCTTTTCTGGCAGGAACTTGAACCAGGGAAGAAGAAAATAAAAAATAATATTACAGCCAATCAATGGTTTGAATATGCAAGACAACTCTATGAGAAAGAATCAGAGGCTGAGCCTCCCTCGAGGCTCAACATAACTACAAAGCTAAGTCACGTTACAAGAGGTGGAGATTGGAATTAAGAAGTTGAAAACATGAAAGGCAAAAGACTTGGTTGAACTTCAAGCAGAGTATCTAAAATAGGGAATGAACACTCTTGCACTGCACATCATGGAAATATTCAACAACATAATTCAACAAGGATTCCCAAGAGACTGGACATCTAGCCTAGCAATACCCCTTTTTAAAGGTGGAGACATTAATAATCCTTCCAATTATAGAACCATTATGATCAATCCTTTGTTTGCAAATATTTTCGTCAGAATGGTAGAAAATAGAATTAGTAAGTGGGCAGAAGTAAAAGAAAAGAGGCCAAAAGGACAAGCAGGTTTTAGGTCGAAGCATTCTACAGTGGA
The DNA here is from genome assembly GCA_034641835.2 of Pinus albicaulis. Classification (NCBI taxonomy): domain Eukaryota; kingdom Viridiplantae; phylum Streptophyta; class Pinopsida; order Pinales; family Pinaceae; genus Pinus; species Pinus albicaulis. Next base: position 16,572 of record JAXQQM020071006.1, read on the forward strand.
TCATGGCATCACATTGAGACACATTATTGAAAAGGTTTGGGGGTTTTTGAAGCATCTCTATCACATACTATCCATGACCTAGGAATACTTCACTAGGTTTTTGTCGTACTTATAATCACAGGTTAGTGCATCAACCCTATATCCTTTATATAAAATTCAAAATCCAACTACTTCTTGCACTAAATGATAAGAGGCTCAACACCTGGCAGAAACCACGAGATTTTCATTGTGGGAGCAATACCATATAACGTGGGTTCATATTGGGGGATACATAATGAGGAAAAAATGACATAATGTATTGGGGGATATATAGGGGATAAAGGGTTTTTATATTGGCTGGTATAAAAAATGGAGCTCAAAGTTAATGAACAATATAAAAGGGTATAAAAAATGTTAATAAAAAAATGGATACCTACAATTTACAGAGAAAGTAGGGGCTTTTTAAATTGGGAAGGTGTGTTGGGTTTATATTGGTAGGGGGTTAAATATTGTGATTTTTAGGGGTATTTTCAAATATGTACCCAAATTAAGGGTATTGTTTAACATGATATTATCACACGTGATATTTTAGAGGTTTATTGAGTGAAGCCCCCATGTCAGAAATAAGTCATCAACATATACTAATAATATCATAGGTGCATGCTTCACAATCTTAAAGTGAAGGTTTGGATTGGCTTCACTTTTGGTAAATCCCAGTCTCGTCAGATAACTGTCGACATGAGAATACCAAGCTCTTGGAGCTTGCTTGAGTCCATACAAGGCCTTCTTCAATATGAAAACATGAGACTCCTTTCAATGTACCTAAAATCCTTGAGGTTTCTTTATGTACACCTCTTCCTCAATTACTCCATTGAGGAAAGTACTCTTTACATCAATCTGGTGTAGTTCCCATCCCATGGAAGCAGTAAGTGAAATGATGGATCTAATGGAGGTGTACCTAGAAACTAGAGCAAAAGTCTCATTAAATCCTTCTCCCTCTTTCTAGGAGAATCCTCTAGCCACAAACCATGCCTTGTATTTGTCAATATTACCATCTGCAACATGATTTATCTTGTATATCCATTTGCAATTCAACACTGACTTCCCTTCAGGACTTGGCACAAATTCCCAAACATCATTCTTCGTGATTTATTGGTACCCATTCATTGCTTCCTTCCACACCTATTAATTGGCTTCTTCTTCATATGTGGAAGGTTCTTCATCAATGAGTTTTTTCATGATATCTACATAGTTATATAACCTCTTAGGTTTCTTCATATCTCTAGATGTGTCATTAGGAGCTACATGTCTTTCCACCTCTTCCAATATGGATCTAAGCCATGTCGGTCTCTTCTTGATCTATGGAACTATAACTAGTTTTGTTGGATATTGAGGCCCTTATGTCCTAGCGATACATTCTATAGAACTTGAATACTCTTCTATTGAGGCATCCTTCTTTACTTCATCTAAGGAATTTTTGGAGACTTCCTTAGACATCCAATATGCCACTTTATCATCGAAGGTGACATCTTGATTGAACTCAATTTTTCGTTGTTATGGAATGTAAATTCTATAGGTTTTTAAAGATTCAATATATCCAACAAATATTCATTTATTTCTTGATGCCTCAAGCTTGTTCCTCTTATCCTTGGGAACATGAGTATATAAAGAAAAACCAAATATTCTCATGTGCCTAACATTTGATTCCTCTTGGAGAAGGCTTCTTCAGGAGTCATGCCTTCCAAAACTCTATGAGGACATTGATTTTGAATATACAAAGTTTTTTGTGATGCTTCACCCCATAAGAACAACGATAAGTCCAAATCATGCATCATGGCCTTGAAAAATTCTTTAATGGATTTGTTCTTTCATTCTACTACACCATTTGGTTGAGGATCATAGGGAACAATTAGCTCCCTCTTAATCCTATCTTGTTTGCAGAAAGAAGCAAGATCCTTTGAGGTGTATTTTCCTCCATTGTCAAATCTTAGTATCTTGATATTTTTACCTGTCAATTTTTCTACTTCAGCTTCGAATTCCTGGAACTTATTGAAAAATTCATCTTTCGTCTTCAAGAGATATATCCATTTCTTACGGGAGAAGTCATCAATATACGCCACATAGTACAACGAACCACCAAGTGATGTTACGGGCATCAGACCATATACATAAAAATGATTTAAATCCAAAGCTTACTTAGATCTATTGTCACTATTTGGAAATGGTTTCTTCATGTTCTTCCCAAGAGCACAACCTTTGTATATGCAATCATTCTTTATCTATAGTCCAAGAACCACTTACACTATTTCACTTAATTCAAACAATGCTCTAAAATGAATATGTCCATACCTTTGGTGCCATAATGCACTTGGATCTATTTCATCATGTCCCTATTCTTGATTTGATTGACTCATAATTCTATACAATGTTCCATCATGAATCCCAATAACCCTAACATCATCTATACTAGAGCCCTTTAACCACACAAGTACTTTTACATCCACAAAATAAACCCTATCTCCTTTATCTTCTAAACAAGAAATAGAGACAAGTTTTTTTTTCAAGCCTAGTACATAATGGACGTTGTTGAGATGAACATTGCTACCAGATTCCAGCTCTATGGATTCCTTCCCAACTCCTTTGACTACATAGTTGTTATAGTCTCCCAGTTAAATCCTTTGAGATAACTTATTCTTGGTCATGCTTGAAAGATTCCCATTCTCTCTGGTCATGTGTCTTGATGCCCCATTATTTACCAACCAAATGTCATCATCATCTACAAAGGAACCTATCAATATAGAAAAGTAGAAGAAATATTTTTCACCTTTGGAATTCTTCGACTTTTCATCTTCTTAAAATTTTGTTGTAGAAGCATTTTGTTTCCATTTTCTTTTCTTGTTATCCATATTAGGAAAATCTCTCTTGAAATTTCCATATTCTTAACAACCATAGCATTGTATCTTTGATAAGTCTTTCTTCTCATTATAGGAGGAATATCATTTTCCCGAATTCTTATGTTGAGGTCCAATATTATTCTTTCCATTTTTCTTGAAGTGAGCTGCAAAGGCTTGAACTTCTTCATCTTAACGATCTCTAGTCATCAATCTTGCTTCTTCTTAAGCACATGATGCCCATAATTTCTCAAATGAAGGAGATTATTTCCAATTGCTTGTGCCTCCCACAAATGCATCCCATGATCTAGGGAGACCATTGCGTGTTGTAGTCAAAAGTTCTTGATGGGGAATTGATCCTCCAATAGCTTGAATTTGATTTTTGATTTGTGAAATCCTAAAAAAGTAGGAAGCCACATTGTCATCATTAGTCATCTTTTTATTTTGGAGCTCATGCTTTAAACTCATGGATTGACCAAAATGATTTATGGTGTAGAGATTTATTAGGGCATCATACATCTTCTTGGAGTAATCATGCTTTGAAATGTAGGGAATGAGATGATCTCCAATGGAATCTACTATTAGAATCATGGAAATAATGTCATTTTTAGGTCCCTATAATACTAGTGTATCCCCTTATTGTTATTGTTAGTGTAGCTCCCTTATTATTATTGTTGTTCCCATGTAGTCCCCATATTGTTATTATTGTGCCCTATAGAAGCCCACTATTGTTATTTTTGTACCCTTGCATTATTATTTTTATGTCGGCTTTGATTATATTGTGACCTGTTAGAATCCTATATATAGAAATGAAGTTTTTCCATTTGAATCATCTAAGAATTTTTCATCTATGTAAAGTAAAGGAGGTTCCCCCCTTGAAGAGGATAATTTTTAAGTCGTTGATCTATCTTTTCTTCTATTTTGTGAGTTGGTTGCATCACATTTGGTATCAGAGCTTTCGATTCTAGGGTTTCACTTCTTCAAACATGTCATCTTGTAATTTTCGCTATAACCTTTTTTTCTATGAATATTTAGAAGTTTAAATTGAAACAACATGGATTCAAAATAAGAGTGAACCTTGTATACTAATTTCAGATCTTGGTTTTCTATGTTTTCGGATCAGATAGGGTTTTTGCAAGCTCCAGAATTTCATCTCAAACAGGTGACCGAGGGAAAATTTTCATAACTTTTGTTTCAGGAATCGTATTTGAATTTTGTAAAAAGTGGTTGAAATTGCACAGTCGGTAGTTTTTCCTATATAAATTTCATAGCATAATGTTTAAACAATGATACATGGCATCCTTTACAACTTTGCTTTATTGGACCAGTCCATACTAATTAGGTCATCGTGGGATATTTGGAATAATTTTATCTTGAAGAATCCAAATTTGGTTTGACTTGTGGCATTGGAAATAAGACTCAGAGGGCTAACACAAGACTAAAGTTCATATCTTGGAGATTTGAAATCATAGAGATACAACAGTCTCAATATCAAACTCTTTAAAAGAAATAAAAAAAGTGTGTATTTTTTTAATTTTGCATAACTTTTGTTTGAAAAATCAGTTTGAAGTGATTTAAAGGGAATATTGAAGCATAGATATCAGTATTTGGTTCTAATATTCCTCCCAAAAAAAATAATTCTACACCCATTAAGTCCTCAAAAAGCTCTACTATGATGCATGAAGAGGAATAAATGCAACATGATATATCTAAATTACGAGACCAAGTGCCACAATTTTCGCTCTCAAAAAGAGTAACCAAAAATGAAATGGAAGCTAAGATAGATGGTTTGAAGAATGGTATGGAAGCTAATATATATGGTATATAATAAAAATTTAAATGAAGTATGGACTATTTTAAGAATGGTATAGAAGAAAAAATGAAAGGCAACATGGAAGATTTGAAGAATGGCTTAAAAGCAGATATGGAAGGTTTGACAAAGTTTCTACAATAAATAATTCATAATGAAGAAAAGGTATTAGATGAAACTAATGATGAGAAAAAAATGCATGTTAATAATATTTTCATAGACTCTAACATTGTATTTAAGACCCAACATATTCCAAAGATTGACATGAGGAAGTTTGATGGCAAGGATCTTGTAACATAGATACTACAGATGAAACAATATTTTTATCTCTATAATGTGCAACACACACGAAAGGTACGCATTGCAAATTTAGAACCTAACCAGTTTGTATGGTATCAATGAATTTGTTCTCTTAAACCACTTATCACTTGATCAATTTTTACAAAGGAAATGATAGCACATTATGAGGATACAAAGAGCAATACATTCTTTAGCCAATTAATAAATATCAAACAAAAGGGTTAAATGGTGGAGCACATTGAGGACTTCCAAAAATTGAATATCAGGGTAAATGACATTCCAGAGGAGCATTAGATTGATGTCTTCATAGGGACCTTAAAGGAAAAAATCCAACATGAGGTTTTCCTTTGGGAACGCGATTCATTGTAGAAGGAATTCAGGGTGGCAAGAAAAGTTGAAAGGAAAAATATGGAAACAAGGAAGTCTACCATTCACAACTATAAAGATGGAAGTGTTGTTTCTCCTAGATTTCCACAACCTAAAAGGTTGACACCGCAAAAATTGGAGGAAAAAAGAGCAAAAGGGATTTTTAACACTTGTGATAGCAAATACACTAAAGTTCATAAGTTTTCTGAGAAGAAATTATTTTACATATATTGTGAAGAGGAGGAAGAAAAGGAATAAGAAACGTCAAAAGAAGATGATATACACGAGGAACCAACCCAAAAGGAATAATAAATGAATCCGACCATATCTAGTAATGCATTGGCAGGAATTACCAGTTCTCAAACTCTCAAGATAGAATGAAATATCAAGAAGAAAAAGGTAATAGTTTTGATTGATTTAGATAGTACCCATAATTTTTTTCATTGTAAGATAGACAAGGAAGTTAATTTCTTCCTATATCCAACGCCAATGTCAAGTGATGGTTTCAAATTGAGGAACTATAAATTGCTCTGGAAAGTGCCATAATATCAAGTTATCCATGGGATAATATGCATTGAATAGTCCAATTATTTGCATTATAATGGGTGGTGTTGATGTTGTACTAAGATTCCAATGGTTACAATATTTGGGTACAATAGATTTTAATTTTCAAGAACCTTTCTTGAAATTTTTTTGGGAAGGAAAGGAAGTTGAATTAAGGGGTATCATAGAGAAACATGGAAAGTTGATCAAATCTAATGGCATGACAAAGATTATAAAGAAATAACATTCGGGCATAGTTGCACAATTATTCTCAGTAGAGGTTCAAACATCAAAATCATCTACTTCTCCAAATCTCCAAAAACGTCTTTGAAAATAATTCCAAGGTATTTGAGGCTCCAAAAGGCCTCCCACCTATTCATGATCATGATTATGCTATTCATTTGATTCCAGGAAGGGTTCCTCCTAACATCATGCCTTACATATATCCCTATGCCCAAAAGAGTGAAATTCAACGTATGGTTACAAAAATGCTAGAGGTCAGTATAATTCAACCTAGTCAAATTTCTTTCTTTGTTCCAGTAGTATTGGTTCACAATAAGGATGGATCATGGCGCATGTGTCCGGATTAAAGGGAGCTCAAAAATCTCACTATTAAAGATAAATTTCCCATTCTTTTCATTGATGAATTATTGGATGAATTACATGGATAAATTTACTTCACCAAGTTGGATCTTCATTCAGGATATCATCAAAAAAGAATGAAGATTGAAGACATTTTGAAAACAACATTTAGAACTCATGAGGGGCATTATGAATTTTTGGTCATGCCTTTTGGCCTTACTAATTCAACTTCTACATTTCAAGGTTTGATGAATTCCATTTTCAAACCCTTCCTTCGAAATTTTTTCTATTATTTTTTGATGATATACTAATCTACAACAAGTCTTTGAAGGATCATGTTCAACATGTTGACAGGGTGCTCGAACTATTGGAGGAGAAACAATTATATGCAAAAACCTCCAAATGTTTCTTTGGAGTACATGAGGTGGAATATCTAGGTCATATTTTGATCTCATGAGCGTGTTAAGGTATACCCTAACAAAATTAAATCCATTAAGGAATATAAAATCCACACAATCATAAAGAATATGCAAGGATTTGTTGGGTTGACAGGGTATTATCTCAATTTTGTTAAGAATTATGGGAGAATAGCTGCACCTCTAACAATATTACTAAAAAAGGATGCATTTTATTGGACTCCATAAGAAACTAAGGCCTTTGAACACCTTAAAGAGGAAATGTGCCAAGCACTGGTCTTAGAAACACCAAACTTCACAAAAAACTTTATTGTGGAATTTGATGCCTTAGGAAATGGAATTGGCGTTGTTTTAATGCAAGAAGGAAGACCCATTGCTTTTGAAATTTGTCCAATCAAAGGGAATTATTTACACAAACCTATTAATGAGAAAGAATTGTTGGAAATACTACATGCACTTAAGAAATGGCGACCATACCTAATGGGAAGGCAATTCAAGGTAAAAACAAATCATGGTATTCTTAAATACTTTTTAGAACAAAGATTGTCTTCAGAAGAACAACAAAAATGGGTCACAAAGATGTTGGGTTATGACATTGAAATAATCTACAAAAAAGGGAAGAAAAAGGTTGTTGCATGTTTATTCTTGGAATGAATAATATCTATTATGCTTTCCAACCTCTGAAATTTGATTCTCCCTCTAGCTTATTTTCAGATTTCATGGAGGAAGCCATAAATTCTAATGTACAAGAAAGACTTTAATAAAATGTTATCTCTAGGGTTTCTGCATAATTGATCTCAATGTACCTTCCTTCCATCACCAAATATTTGATAGCATTTTGATTTTCTAGTGAAGTTAGGGTTAGCACAATATTTCTGAAATTATGATAATTACTTTTGATGTATATATTCTTTGAACTTGTTCCAATATATCTTTAAATAATTATACTTCATAAATCCAACAATAAAAAAACAATAGAACAATAGAGATCTCAATGAACAAAAGAGAGACAAGAATTACCCTCGGAAAATCCACTATAGGGAAAAAACGAACAACTGTTTCAATAGATAAATTATTCTTGTTCAATGAGAGACGCACATAAACCTATGGTCAAACCTAGTCTTCTCCTCCAAGTAAAGTCACCCAAATTAATCCCACACTTTTCTTATCTTGCACTTCCAAAATTCCAGGTTTTCTGTAATATCCAATTTCCCTAGAATATCTACCCTACAACAATTTCCCTAGTAAACCAGAAAATTTTGGTCCCCTATAACAGATGACCTAGAAACTATGAATCACAGAGAGAGAGATTCCTTCACATGTGTGAGTTCCTAGAGAGAGATAAAGAGAGAAAAATTGGCCGCCTTCTTCGTCCTTCTTTGTACTTCTTGTCCTTCGCTCACTTTCCCATAAACTGTGTTGAGAGAGGAATGTGAATTTACCAAATGAGAAGCTTGAGTTGCCTTTATATAGTAGTTTTTCTAGGGTTAATAGATGTGTCTCTTAGCTAGGGATGACTTGACTTGGAGGGAAGCCAACTTGTCACTTTTGTAGCCAAAAATTTCATTTCAAAAATTCAAATTTACATCTTTTGAAAGTCGCAATAGGATTTTAACACAAAATAAATTTTCCTTTGGACTCAAGAGATTATAAATATGATTTAAAATGATAAATATAATTTCATCAAGTGACAAAAATTATATTATGAAGACTGGCCATAGTTACAAATTCAACATATTTTGCCATAGTTTACCTCATGAAGATGCCAAAGTGGAGGTCAATAAAATTAGAGCTATGATAGAATGGAAAATCCTGAAAACCTTCAAGAGACTTATAGGATTCATAAGATTAACAATATATTACCTTAAGTTTGTCAATAATTATGGTAAAATAGAAACACCTTTAACAACATTATTAAAGAAGGAAGCATTTTCTCGTACTCAAGAAGAAACCAAAGCCTTTTAAAAACTTAAAAGGGGCTTTATTTATGACTCATGACTTGGTCATGCCTAACTTCACAAAAATATTTATTGTGGATTGTGAAGCCTTAGGCCATGGCATTGGAGTATTTTAATGCAAGAAAGAAAGCCCCATTTTCCCTTCAAAACAACCAACTTAAAGGAAATAACTTACTCAAATCCATTTGTGAAAAAGAAATGTTGGCCGTACTATATGCACTCAAAAAGTGATTCCTTTACATAATAGAAAGACAATTCAAAGTAAGAAAAAGATCATCATAATTTGAGGTACTTCTTGGAGCTTAGCTATTATCTTCAAAAGATCAACAAAAATGGGTTACAAAGATGCTAGGTTACGATTTTTAAATTATTTACAAAAAAAGGGAAACATACTATGGTGGAAAATGCATTTTTAAGGAAGGGATGAAAAACAAGGGATTTAATATGCATTATTTCTATTCCATAATTTCATTGGGTGGAAGGAGCAAGGATAGACTGGAAGAAATGTCAGAAGGTAAGAAAGATCATTCAAAAAATACAAGAGGACCCAATAACATTAGATAAATTTATGTGGAAGAATGATCTATTGTGGTATCAAGATTGTCTATATTTATGTAACAATTCCCAACTCAAACAAAAGGTCATTTTGGAATTACATACTTCTCCTACAGGAGGAAATTCAAGGTTCTTAAGAACAATATACCATAGGATCAAGAAGGATGTTTCCTGAGAAAGTCTTAAAATTGTTGTTGAAAATTTTGTGGCTAAATCTATGGTCTACCAACATAATAAGGGAGAGAAAATAAATACGCTAGGTTTCCTACAACCATTAGCTATACCAAATCAACATTTAGAAGTTTCAATGTATTTTATTACAATCTTACCAAAATTTGAAGGAAAGAATGGCATCATGGTAGTAGTTGATCAACTAACAAGGTATGCTCATTTTTTCTCTCTTTTCCATCCTTTTAAACCAATTATAATAGCAAAAAAATTCATTAAAACAATTCAAAATATAAATGGAATCCCCAAGATTATTGTAAGTGATAGAGATAATTTTTTCACCAAAATTTTTGGATTGAATTATTTCTTGTTTTAGTACTCAATTAGATTATAGCTCATGTTACCATCCTTAATCCAATGGGAAAAATTATATTATGAATACATGTTTAAGAGGACTCCTTCATTTCTTTGCATAAGATAAATAGACACAATGGGTCAATTGGTTTCCCTTAGATGAATGGTGTTACATGACATTCTTCCATACTTCATCAAAATTGTCCCCATTTATGGAAATTTATGGATATATTCCTACATCCATCATCTCACCTTTGAAAGCGACTGCAAAGGTTCAAGTAGTGGAGGACCACATAGGGCACCAACAAGAGGTTCCAAATTATTGAAGGAAAACTTGGTTATAGAACAAAATATGATGAAACAACAAACATATCAACATCATAAAAAAATGAATTTTAAGTGGGGTTATTGAGTATTTTTTATGCTACAACCATATAAATAGATGTCCCTCAAGCAACCAAAGAAGAAAATGAATTAGCACCCAAGTTTTAGTTCATGTATAAGGTGTTGCAAAGGATTGGAAGTATGGATTACAAACTGGAGTTGCCTCCATATTCACATGTAAATTCAATATTATATAATTATTTCCTACATAAGGTCATTAGTGAAAAAATACTAGTTCAAACTATTTGACCATGGATTAATAAAAAAGGGAAAACCATACTAGAACCATAGACAATCATTGAAACAAGGATTAAGCAACTACACATATGTGAAATAATTGAGTACCTCATCAGATGGAAGAACCTACTAGTTGAATAGGTTACATGGAAAGATGAGTTATTCATGTAGAAATGTATATAATAGTAAAGGGGAAAGACATGATCAGCCCTAAACAAAGCCCCACCATTTAGGTATAAAGTCACATGTAAATCCCTAGAGAGTAAGTTATATTTTTATTTCTATATTAGTGTGGTTAGATAGACCCTTTAATTGTAATTTACCCCTTGTCACACACTTAAAAAACTTAGTTTTAAGATAATATCATATTGTCTTATGCATCGATATATAGTAAAAGAAGCATTTCCCACTCAAAGTGGATTGTTATTCATTGACCTTTTCCATTTTCAATATGGTTGTTTCATACAACTTTTAAGGTGTTTAGGGATAAAAATCAGTGTATTTTGTACTAATACCATGCAGAAATAGTGATGGTGATTGATGTTGAATGACATCGGTTTCACCAAAGTCAGTACAATTGAAGCTATAGAAAAGCAAGTGGCCTGTATTTTCAAAAAACCTAAAAAATGATGGTTGAATCTATCAGTTCTTATATCCAACAATTCCCCAATGAATAGTATAAAAATTCTAAGAGGTTGGCTAAAGGTTGCATACTAGGGCATATTATTCGTAGAGAAAACATCGATGAACAATAAAGGTGGTCTCTAGGAGATTCAACAACCAACCCAACCTACGAATCAAATTATGCAATCTGACAATATTGTATCCTTCAATTCATGAGAGCTTGGAGATATTTCTTCTTCATGTATCGTTATTTTTCACATGCTAAATAATCAAGTGAAGGTCAATAAACATGTGAATGGGTCTTTTTTTTTATCCCAGTTATATTCACTTGTGAGATCTCTTGGGGCTAGCCAATATGTATAGTTCTCATATTCACGAATTAGAGCAATGTTTCATTCAATAATATTAATTCGTATTTTTTTTGGGGGGGATTGGACATAAAATCAATGTATAAAATAACAACCATAGCCATCATTAGTTCTCTAAGAAATGATTCTACCCACATTTATACTTCTCCTATTGTTGGATCTGTATATGCAACTGCATCAACCTCGACTACTATTCATCCTCAACTACTACTTATTCAAGTGAATTAACTGTATGGATAGGAATTTTTTTAAACATCGAAAATAATCTGATTTATATTTAGTACCAGGACAAAAAAAAAATTTAGGCCATATGATTTTCATTACATTCAATTTGCGAAAGTCATGGGGACTTTCCATCATTATACTTCCCTTCAAAAATTGTTTACATTAATTTAGCCCATCCACATGGGTATTTGATGACATTTATCAAGTGATTAACATTTTCATAATTACAATCATTTTAATAACAAAAAAAACAAAAATGCCAGCATATTTCTGCAGATTCCCTTCATCCTTGTAGAAAAGTTTATATCATTCGATCCAATGCATAAGCAGTGCAATCAATCCAGATCTCATCTGAGATTGACTTTCCCAACCGCTCCAGGTCCATTTGAGTTGATTAATTCATAATGCATTTCTCCAAATGTTCCTTCCACTCCTTTCTTTGATAGATGATCAACTTCGTTGTTTGTCTCCCTGTAGACATGAGAAAAAGAAATGGAAGAGAAAGTCCTCTTTAAAGCATATATTCTCTCAATCCAATGAGATAACATTCCAGGGTTTAAAGTGGCTTTCTGATTCATATGATCAATAAGGATTTTGGAATCCCCAAAAACCCATATATTTTCCATATATAACTGATAGGCGAACCATAAGAGGCCCCAAAGAGCTAGGCATTCAGCCTTCATATTTGTTCCAGTTCTTCCATTCCAATAGATCTTATAATGGCAAGTGGATGAAATCATTAGCCATGCCCCGCAGCCACAAATGGAGTGTTGGGAGGCCCCATCAAAATAGCCAGCTGGATAATGAATATCATGTGGGCGTAATCTCTCAGATAAATCACAGGGTGGCTTCTGGCATATTTTTAAACTTTCCCATGAACTATAAATCTGAAAAGCAGTCTTTAAAGGGGAGCAAGGTTGTCCCTCAAATAATTTCCGATTTCTGTTGCACCATATGTACCAATGATACAAAATAGGAATGACCCTGTAGTTCTTACCTCTATGCAGCCACCACCTGGTGAATTCCTCCATTGATCTACATGTTGGCTGCTAGATATGCATACTATCACATAATATTTTAAAGGTTTCCATGGCGAAAGAGAAAAGATATAAAAGATGTAGGTTGTCCTCTGATTCTGCTCCACATATAATATACAAACCTGGCCCCTGCCATCCTTTCTTTTGCATATTTTTCCATGTTAAGTTCTTGTCTGTCCATACTAACCATAAAAAATTATCATTTTCACCTAAGCTTTTCTTCTCCACATGACCCTAAACCAACTATCAGGTTCCTGATTTTTTTTTTTAATCAAGGCAGTGTAAATTTCCTTTACTTTTGGCCCTTCACTTGGTCTATTTCCTCCCCAAATAAGTCTATCACCTTCATCAGACTTGCAGAGTCCTAAATACCTCATGGATTTAGTGAATCCATACCATTCTACTTCCCATCTCTCATCCATTCCCATTTTTGCAAGAGATTTCCATCGTGGAGCCTCATATTCCCAACCGTTAATGATCTGTTGCATATAAAATACCCCCCTTTGATTAAGGATTTGCATTAGCTCCTCATTTAAATTATGTTGAGAATCAGGTTCTAGCGTGAGTTGACTTCCTACCAGAATTTTATGCCCATTCCAAAAGTCTAAGATTTTCCTTTATTAATGGCCAGATTTTACCAAAACCCTTCCAAATAGCTGAACTGTTTCTACTTTCCTTCCATCCCGATATTACAAGGTCCTCCATTAACGCCTGACCAAGGCATTTTTTTTGGACAATATCTCACCATATACTTTTTCCCTTTAAGCACCGCCACAGAGATTTGATAAGAAAGGATTTTCCAAACACATCCATATCTAAAATACCCCAGCCTCCTTTATCTTTTGGAATAGCAATATATTCCCACCTTGATAAATGTATAGGTCTTTTTTCTTGCCCACCTCCCCAAATGAATCTAGCCATTATATTTTTTATTTCCTTCAGAATTTTATTAGGGATAATGTAAAGATGCACCCAAAATACAGTAATTTGTTGTAAAAATGCTTGCGTCAGAATCATTCTACTGCCCTTGGATAATCATCTAGCTAACCAAATATGTAATTTCTTCCAAAATTTTCTAATAAGCCACATCCAATCCTCCGCTAGGTAATTCGTAGCTTTCAACTTGAATCCCAAATATGACAACCCATCCTTCAGTGGGGCCTTAAAGAAATTGAACATATTTGTTAGTTCATTTACTTCCCTATCATCCCCTGCTGCATAATATAAACATGATTTTCCTTCACTTTTCATCATCCTTGTAGCTGCACAAAAAGTATATAATATTTCTTGCAAAGCCTCCCAGCTTTTCCTCTGCAACATTCCAAATATTAAAATGTCATCTACAAATAAGCTATGTGTTGCCATCTTTTGTGGACTGATACTAATGCCTCTGAAAATGTCATGTTTTTTTGCCCTCTTTATCTTTATGCTCAATGCATCCATCATCAATATAAATAAAAGAGGCGAAAGGGTGCATCCCTGTCGGAGCCCTCTACTTGGGTGAAAAAAATTTGTGGCAGAACCATTAATGATAATGGCCATAGAAGTATTGCTGATGCAGCCCATAATCCAAGCAACAACCTCCTAATCTAGAATGATTTTGAAAAGTATCAATCTCATAAACACCTAGTCAACTCTATCATAAGCCTTGTTTAAATCGATCTTCATCACCACGGCTTCCATATTTTTGCCTTGAATTGAATGGATAATTTCCTGTGTCACTGTGACTACGTTGTGTATGCTTCTGTTTTTCAAAAAACCAGACTTCTCCGGTGAGATAAATTTTGACAAACCACCTTTTAGTCGCTCAGCAATGACTTTTGAAATGATTTTATACATAGTGTTGCATAATGAGATAGGTCTATAATCATTGAAGGTTAGTTTTCCTGTCTTCTTGGGAATCAAAGCTATGAAGGTAGAGTTTATAGCTCCCTTTATCCTCCCTTTTACTCGAGCTTTCTCCACCATGTCAGTTAGATCCAAGATGAATTCATCATAGAAGTGGAGGAAAAAATCCGGGGTCCATCCATCCGACCTCGGACTCTTGTCAACTGCAAAAGACTTTAAAACCGTTTTTATCTCTTCAGGGTTTACCTCCTTATTAAACCTTTGTAAATCTTCAACATTAAACATAACAGGGAAGTCCTATATCATCTGTAATTAAGCTTCAATCACCTGATCCTCTCTCCGCTTATAAAGGGTTCCAAAATATTCCACAACAGCCTTTTTTATCTCTTCATTCGAGCACACTGATTTTCCTTATTCCTCAATTTCCCATATTGTGTTTGCTCACCTCCTCCCTGATGCAAAGTTGTGAAAAAAATTTGTGTTTTTATCACCAGCTTCCAGCCATATAGCACGGCTTTTAAGCCGCCATGTTCTCTCCTCATTGATTAGGTATGATCGATATTCTGTTTCCAGAATTTTGAGTTTCTCCGAGAATTCACCATCCTATCTTCCTTCCGCCACCTCCCTTAAAATCATAGTCCTTTCCGCTTGAATGATTCTGATTCTTTCCTTCACTTTCAACTTTTTCCCTTTTTCCCAGTGATGAACCACCTGCTTCAAACCCCTTGAAATGGTGGAGAGGTATTCCATTGCAGACGATCTCGCGACCCTCTTATGCAGCTTTAAAAAGTCCCTAATCGTCTTATTAAACTCCACATCACCCAACCAAATTCTGTTGAATTTGAATGGATAACCCTCTTGTTTCTCCTCGAAATCCCAAACCAGAGTTATCTGTCTATGCTCCGATATAGACAGATCCTCTACATATGCCAAAATCCCCCACATCATGGATCTTAGGCCCACGCTAATCACAAAGTGGTCGATGCGTTTGCCAATGAAATCCTTCCCCTTTCTGCCATTGAACCAGGTAGGGAAGTTTACCTTAAGCGAAGTGTCCACCAAGTCAGCTTCCAACAATAATTCCCTAATCAAATCAGCAAATGGATTAGGCCGCTTTTTCTCGCCCCAAATCTAATTCGAATGAATGGTATAGTTGAAATCCTCGGCTATAATGGAGTTCTAAAGCCATAGAAAGCCACAACTCTCCATTTTCTTCGAGAAGGATAACCTTTCAGCATATGGAGCATATAAATTCAAGATGTGGATTCTCTGTGGGAAACCCCGACAGAAACTAGTAAGCACTATTCCACCAAAGAAGCCGAATTCTTTCAATGAAAAACTTTGCGGATCCCAGAGGGCAGCTAAACCACCCGATAAACCATTTGCATCTGTCGCCACAACGTGCCATTCTGGAAGCATCGTTCAAAAGAAAGCAATGGAATTGTCAGCCTCCATCATCGTTTCTTGAATCAGAATGATAGAAGGCTTGGCAAAATAAACAAAATTTTTAAATGACAGAAACTTTCCATGACCCCCAACCCCTAGAGATTTAAGGACACGACCTTCATAATGGAGACCCAAAAGAAGGGGTCAGTGCTCTAAGGACCTGTCCAATAGCATGCGAAATAGGGACATCTTGGTAATGCCCGTCGGGGAGATCATCAGTCAAACCCATCATAGATACCAATTTCTTTTTCTGCTTTTGTCTATCCTTACCCCGACGAACAGTCACATTCAACCTGGAGGAAGGGCTGATAAGGATGGATGAGGAGGATGGACCAACGTTCATCGTTATGGGAAATAAACCTGCATCAGGGTTCATCAGAATTAGCTCTAATTCACTCCCTATAGAGTTTCTAGGAGAAAGAACAATGCCGGACAGAGGGGGCGTAGAGGAAAGAGAGGGATGTCCAGGCTCCTGAATGGAATCAGAAGGAACCCTATTGTCACAGGCTATGGAAGTTGACATAGAAACACCCTCCCAACTGGTGGAAGGAATAAAAGGGTAGGATGAGGCCTCTCTGGTGAAACTCCCTTAGCCATGACACCCATCTCCATCCCCATCCCGGAAGGAAGGATACCGAATGGATTAAACCCAGAGAAATCGACACTAATAGCAGGCATAACATCACGCGCTAAATCAAAGGGCGATGAAGAAACATGAGAGGCTTTCTTACCCATGAAAATCGGCTGATCATCAGCGCACTGCCCGTGAGAATGGTTCTCCATGAATTTCGTTGTCTCCCTCTCTGGTTTCCCCTTCATATTCGGCCTACTAAATACATCCTCGCGCCATCTCGAGAACTTCCTCATTAGGTGCCCTGTCTTGTGGCAAAGATGGCACCTAAAAGGAATTTGCTAATAATCAATTTGTTGGCAGTGTACCACAACATCGCACATCAGATCAATTATCGCAGGCAAACCCCCTGCAAACGACATCTCAATAAGAACCCAAGCCACCCTTTTGTAAAATGCTTCGTGGCATTTCGGATCGACAAATCGACATCTACCAATGCTATCACCGATTGCATTGAGAACACTAGCATTCCAAAATTTTAGGGGTATTCCATACATCTTTTCCCAAATAATGTGATTCACAGGCGCATTCTTCCTCGGATGAAATCTGACATCCCACTGGTGAAGGGCAAGGAAGCATCTGCCCATTACCCAAGTCCTACTTAACACCTCCCCGACGTATTCGTCCTTATCCAATTAAAAACAATACCATCCCTCCTCCAATCTATTGACCTTAGGAGTGTAACCTAACAGTTTCTCCCACGCCTTAATAAGCCAGTCCAACATGTTTGTGGAGTTGTGTTTTTCAAACATCCACCTACCAACAACAGCTCGCTTAGACAGACACTCCACGCGCTCCTATAGAATGTCACTACCGAAACTCAACAACCTTCATTCCTCAGAAGGTTTGAAAGGCTTCGACCCGACAGAAGTCAGTCTGGGAGATGCATACTGGTTAGGATTCAGGTAAGTCTTACAATGTTTTTTGGGTAAGAAAAACCTCATGTACCGGAGACGGCCACCCCCAAACGCTGTCGCTTTCAAAAGGAGTTGTTTCGGAAAAAATTGAAATAAAGAAACAGTAGCAAACTCTGGCAATGCAACCATCGGAAAGGCCGAAAGAAAAATTCAGAGCCAAACCGTTTCTCCCCTGAAGAAAACAGCAAAACCCAGAGATCTTAACCTGGCTTTAGGATCCCAATGGAGTTGATGACGAATGATAGTGAAAGAAAATAAAAACTATCTAACACATCAGCAAGTGAGACATCCACCAATTTTCCACCATCTCTTGCACACCTGAATCTTCAAGCTCTCACACGGTTTACTAATGAATAAAATTGACATCCCACCAACACATCAGCAAGTGAGACATCCACCAATTTTCCACCATCTCTTGCACACCTGAATCTTCAAGCTCTCACACGGTTTACTAATGAATAAAATTGACACCATTTCTTAGACACCGAAGGTTGTTCTGATACCGCACTCTCCGGGTCCCTTGTAAACCAAAATCTAGAGATAAGGCCTCTGAAAAATTTTCTTAACATAATATCCCCGATAGTAGTCGTTGCTTAAATTTTGTAAGGCAACAAGGAAAATTCAGTCAATATTAACCTTACTCTGGCTAATCTTTGTCTAGTCGACAACCCTTCTCCTGCGTATATTATCCTTTCTTGTCGAACACTATGCCGCTGTAAATGACACATTATTTGTTCTCTTAGGCTCTCTCGTCGCATTCCAGGACCTGCTTCTCCACCATCAAAGGAGGGTGAAACATTACAACTTCATCTGAACAGCCCTTCTCCTACGTCTATGGATAGGAATTTACTCCCGGAATTGAATGAATGTCAACTCTAAGTTCGGGAATTTAGTTTTATTCTGTGAATTGAGTTTAGACTCAATAGGAATATTTAATAAAAGAATAGATAAATAAGGGATACTCTGTGTTAATGTGAATATATCTAGTAAATCCACAGTAATCCAATCTTACCATCCCACATCTATCGTAATGAACCCTTATCCATTTTGTTGGTTGGAGAAAAATATTTTCAAAAAACAATGTAGATAATCAATCAAAACTAAAGAGTCATCACATCAAATGGATGATCAAAATGGAAGGTATGGGAATGATTGGGAACAAGACTTATCCATGATGAGAGTATGGGAATAGGTTCTTTGTAAAAATGTTAATTTTTTTATTAAATTGCAGGGAGTATTTCTGTAGAGTAAGGGAATAGGGAGTATTTCTGTAGTTTATTTTTTATTTTTTAAATTGTTTTTAGGAATAATTATGGTAATATGTTAGCCATTTTTTTGGTGTTGTTTTTTCAGTGAGGGGTTTTTAAAAGGATGGGTCATTTCATCATCAATTTGAATAAGAAAATGACTAAATTTCAAATAAAAAAAGCAAGGAGGTTGGTGCTCATATGACTATTTTTTAAATATGAGTTAACATTTAAAATCTCACCTGATTATTTCATTTGTCTGTAGTCGGCGGGTAAAGGTGGTTGTTGATATCTATATCTCTCTCATATCTACTATGAAGTACTCAAAACTAACAATTATGTAGTTATTTCTTTCAGCAGGTAAAAAAAAAAAAAAACAATTTTATTTTCATTCATAAATAAAATTTACATAAATCATAGCTCACTTTTGACGCGAAAACTACACAAAAGTTCAAACTGCTGCCATTGTTTGCCCTATCATATCAAAAGTATACATTTGAGTTAGCATTATCTATATGAATGAGAATATTGGACTCCAAGCATGCACATTGCAAAAACAGGCATAAAGCCAAACAATATTAATCCTAAATATTCACACAACAAAAATTCATACCAAAACTTCAAAAAATTGAAAGGGCTACCCTTATATGTTTATATACCCTGACCTCTGCTGCACGCCCCTGCAAAAAATAGAGTATTTAATCGTGCCAGGAACCTGACTCCAACATTCCTTTGATAAATAATAAACCACATTGTTATTTTCTTAGAAAATTTGTGAGACATAAATCCTAACAAAAGACATGATCAAAGAGTGGGTCTTATCCAATCAATGAGTGAGATTTTGAGCATCTAGAGAAGATATTTGATTTTCCCATTCGACAATCACCTTTGAGTCACCATAAATGTCAATCTCAATAATGTCCAACCACTTGGAACAAAAGATTATGCCCCACATTGCCAACATCTTTGATCTGGTGTTAGAGCCACGACCGCCAAACCAACTAAACTTGTAGAAATATCCATGCCTAATCAAAATTAGCATCCTGCTACTGTATCTCCTTGATGATGATGCCCCATCAAAGAAAATAGTCGGTAATCTATTCCATGCATCCTTCAAAACACATCTTTGGTTTAAAATATTTTCTGTTATAGGACCCTTCTCCATGAAAAATGTTGCAATCTTGATACTAGACCCCTGAAATCCAAATATTTTTGGTCAAAAATCTTAGCATTCCTCATACACCAAATGCCCCATATAATGTAGGAAGGAAGAGCTATAAAATATTTTTTATTTCCAAACCATTGCAACAGACAAGCACCAATAGAGGATTGATTCCAAGATGTGTTGAGATGAATAATGTAAAGGACCTCAGTCCAAATAGAAACAACACATGGGCACTTAAGAAAAAAATGTGAAACATATTTTGAGGAAACTTGACAAAGAGTGCATCTACCAGGCTCCTGGAAGCCTCGTTTGATGAGATTGGCCCACATAAGGATTTTATCATGGACCACTAACCAACAAAATCCTTTAAGCTTTTGAGGGATATCCCGGCTCCACGATTTTTGAAACCATATTAGACTCAAATCCATATTTTTTCCCTATGAAAATTAATGGTAGATCCATTTTACCTCTATCTAATCCTTAACCATGCTACCATTCCATGAAATCCTATCATCCTTTTATTTCAATTTGATGCTAGTGATCTTTAGATGAAAATTTTATGCATTCCATTCTTCAAAAAAAGCACCAGAGAAACCCATGTCTCCCACTATTCTCTAAGATGATTGTTGAATGTCTCAGCTCTATTTACAAAAATATCTTTCATCTTGAAGAATCCATTGTTGTGTAGTAGTTCAAGAAGTGGATGAGAAATTGTATGTGGGTCATGGATCCCTTTGATGGTTTCCAATCCAATCTATGCCATCAAATTGGAGCCTATTTCCCATATGATGTTACCAAGAAACCAATGTGTAATTTTCATAAGGTTTCTCCATGAATAGATGCCACTTTATTCTCTAGAGTGCCCTCCCTAATCCAACTAACCAATGAATGGTTCCTTAAGTGTTTATCTTTTATAATTTTATTCCATATTTCCCCTTCGCTAATATCCCTCCATAAATTTTTTATAAGCATCGTCGGAATGAATATTTCCAAATTTTTTATACCTCATCCACCTAGATTCACTTGTCTAGATAGTGTCTCTAATCTTATAAGGGGAATTTTCCTATAATTTTAAGAGCTGACCCATAGAAAATGTGCGGTGATATATTTAATATTATTGATGAAAACAGATGGAATTTTAAAATATGCATCTAGTAAATAACGATATTTTGCAACACCGCCTTATCATGATGAGACGCCCACCCAAGGATAACCATATGAAATACCATGATCTCAATCTATTCTCAAATTTCTTCAAAAACCAATTCCAATCAATCATCTCATAGAATTTTGGCTTAATGAAGAAGTGATGGTATCTAAAGGCATTATCTAAAGGAAGAGATTTAACCCTAAAGAGGTTGGCAATCTCTTGCATCGATATAGTCTCATGATCTAACACTATAAGAGAATATTTCCTCTTGTTCATGAAAAGGCTCGTTGCTTCTCCAAAATCAATTAAAATATGAAAGAAATCCCTCCATTTTTTAATGGTGCATTTCCCACATATAATAATGTCATTGACAAACATCAAGTGAGTCAAAGTGGTTTGCCTTGATAGCTTACATATAGTAATAATCCTTGTGGAAATAGCCTCCCAGATGCTCATGCTCAATCTTTCAATCACAATCAGGAATAATAGTGGAGATAGGGCACAACCTTGTCTTAAGCCTATAGACGCCCAGAAGAAATCCGAGGAAATCCTGTTAATGATAATCGCCAGGTGTGTCGACGTGACACATGCCATGATCCAATCGACTATCTGGACTCCAAAACAAATCTTATGGAGAAATATCCTAAGAAACTCTAATCAATGCAATCGTAGGCTTTAATGAGATATATCTTCAATAGCCATGACTTAAGCTACTTAGACTTTATAGAGTGTGCACACTCTTGTGCTATTGCAACAACATCATGGATCTTCCTTTGATCTAGAAAACCAAATTGTTCTGATGAGATGTGCTTTGATAACACAGGATTAACCTGGTTAGCTATCAACTTATATATCATATTAAAAAGGGTTATAGGGTGATAATTTGAAAATGTGGAAGGATTTTCAACTTTAGATATAAGCATGATAAAATTAGAATTTACCGAGCTCGATATCGAGTAGAACCATCGAGAGTCTTTCACCATGACAGGTAGGTCCTCGATCATGATATCCTGAAAGAATAGAAAGAGCTCCACAATCCAACTATCTAGTCCAAGACCCTTATCCTTTGCAAAAGCTTTAAGAACTCCCAATATCTCTTCCTTGGAAACCAACCTCTCCATTGTTTCTTTGACCTCCTCATTCGGATCATATTTGGAAATATATTAAAAAAACACATCTGATTACCCACATTGAACCTTCCGTTTCTCTATAAATTTTTCTGAAATATCGTATTGCTTCCTTTTCTAAGTCCACTTGTTTGGAATATGAATTCTCTACTTCGTCTTTTATATGCCATATGGAATTTTTCTACCTCTTAAAATACACTTGATTATGGAAAAAATGTGTGTTTATATTTCCCTCAGCCACCCACAACACCCTACTCTTGATATGCCATTCTTCTTCCTAAAACAAAAAAATATTTTTTTTTTCTTTCCCAGATCTATGAGGCATTTTTTGACAGATTCTAAGAAGTAGCATGGGGCCTTTGGATCATATAGTATCTCGTTCTCCTTATCGATTTCAATAAGCTCCCTAAACATCTCATTTTTTTTAACATACACCCAATGTCTGACTAATAACTTTAGAGCTTTGAGCTTATAACAAATAAAGTCCATACATGAAGCTCCAATACCAAGAGATTATGTGAGCCAAGCCTTTTGAATCATATCAACCAACTCCCAATACTTAAGCCAATTTTGATTAATTTGAAGGGAAAATATCCTCTATTAGAGTCTCCATCCCATTCCAAAAATATCGGAAAATGATCTGAAATCATAGAAGGAAGGATACAAGATTTGAGATTCTCCAAACATCTTATCAAGCTTGGCTAAATGAGAAACCTTTCCAATCTTTTGGATATCCACGCTTCACCAATTCAAATATTATTCCATGTTGGCCCAAGTGAAGCTAGTTTGATATCCACCAATAAATTTTGAGTAAGAAGATATTTAATGTATGACCTTGGAGGTTCCTCCTTAGCAACTGCACCTCAAACCTCTTCCTTATCCAGTGCGAAGTTAAAGTCACCGGATATGAATAAAGAGCCAGGTCCAATAAACCACCTGTCTAACATATTTCCCATAAAAATTTCCTATACATATAAGGGGCATATATATTAAGGATTTCAGTCCTTCTCATAGCCCCTCTTCGATAGCCATACAAGATAAATATACCAAAATCGAAATCATAAGAAATTAGCTTAAAAATAATCGGATTCCACATTGCAGCCAAACTGACTGATAGGTCAATGGCATTGGTTAAACAAATATTCCATTTAGGATAGACCTTCGACAAGGCCTCCCATTCCTTTTCTATGCTACATATCATCTCCTATAATATAACCAAATCAGGATGATGCAATCCAATCAAAATTTGAAGGGATCTATGTTTGGGGGCGAGTCCTAATCCCCACACATTAAATGACATAATAATCCTACTAGAAGGTCCTCTTCGGGTGTGTAATATCTAAGAATTGATATTCTGTAAGAGAAACATCCAAAAATCCAACCTTGATGCTAGCCTAATGATTATTAGGATGAACTGTATCCAATAGAGACTCCTGAATTGTAGATTGAATATCTAATGGCACCATAGGAACATTTGAGACTTTTTAAAAATTCACCCCTTTTTTCTTCCCGGTAGTCACAAATTTCCTAGATTCAAGCTCACAAAATTCTCATTATCGACAAAAATTGACTTTTTGATAGTCAATGGCTCTAATATGATCAAAGAATCTCTTTCCAAATATTGTAATTCAAAATCATCCAAAGGTCGGTCCAACCTATGAAGCGAGGGTTCCCCAAATTTAATGGGAGAGGAAAAATATTCATCTCTACTAAAAAGACTTGTTTGACAGATAATTCCCTTTTGCAAACAGAAGCAAACTCTCTAGTGGCTTGATATAGAAAAAAAATAGACAAAAATACTATTCTTTCCTTAGAAAAGTTTAGAATATGAAAGAAATATTTACCTGGAATCCGACGCAAGCTCTCCTCTTCTCCTTGCTTGTAAGCTCCACCTCCAACTCCCAATCCTAAACGTGGAATATTTAAAACAACTAAAACAATCAAGAGAACTAAAACATACAAACTCCATATACTAGCATCTCTAAGAAATTAGTCAAGAAGGCATTGTTTTACATATGCATAAATGAGACATAAGTATAGGGAAACAAATCAATTTTTATATTAATGAATGTAGGATAAGATACAACCCTTGCATATCCTGACCTTGTATATGTCTCCCAACTATCTTGTCGTTCCATTGCCACAAAGGAAGCCTTCAATCACAACTCAAGTGCATGGATGGATAATGGGTCCCTAGGCACAAAGAACTAACATGAGGGGATAACTAAGATTCTCCAAAACCCAACCCAAAATCTATGGGAGGTAGTGAAATTATAAGGTAAAAGAGGTGGTTTTGGATTTACCATTCTAGGAGTTATATCCACATTAAAGGGAGGATAAGTTCTAGGGATAAGATAAAAGACCTCAAGAGTAAGAGTTAGAGATTTAATCCAACAGTAAATACTTAAAAACACTCGGGAAGCTTCTAGAAAGAGAATATTTGAAATTATTTTGTTTTTACCAAATTCCAGGGGCCATCGCACTTGCAGTGAAAGGAACATGCACTGGTCAGTGAATTTTCTCTGTGTACAACTTGCAATAGTGCAGTTTGCATGAAGGCTAAGTGCGTTGGGGACAAAAATTAGATTTTTGAGCTATTTAACCCAAACTTATTGGAACTTTTGGAGAGAGGATGCTCTTGGATTTGTAAGGGATGAATGAAAAGTATCAATGGATGTTGATTTATTTGGTTTCAAGGCCATTTGATTCAATGTGGAAAAATGACACGTAATAAATTCCCCCCTAAAAGTATGAAATCAGAAGTAGTGCCTAAGGACTGAAGTGTTTACCATGTGACAAGTCCGATCAAGGATATATTGGTCGAGATCATCAATTTTTTGTTATAATACATAATCATCATGATATCATTGCTGAGGTGGGAATACACATACTCATCATATAAGCCAATTTACATATACATTAGCAATAATCAAAATCACGTCCATTGATGACAGATTGTGGAACATGCTTGGATATCTTTATGAATGATCATTGCCATAATTCTTTGTAATCTTGTATGAATCTTGAAACCACATCTTGAATGGATGAAACTAGATTTGGGATCCTCTACCTCATTATACGATAGTACGAGTCTAACCATGTGAATAAATGTGTTGAAGTTGAACATGGTAGACACCATATGATTACTAACCAATGATGTAAGCCATTAACAGATGTGAGAGGAACCAACGATAGTGATAATGGCCCTTAGGTTATTACAATAAAATCTCTGTGGTGCAAAAATGAGCTGAAGTCGAATACCACACAAAATCTTTCTGTCGAAGGACAATGATGATAAATTGTTGTTGAAGCAAGAAATATTTCCATTCATATATGCAAGCTCCAAGGCGCTGAAGGGATTTTCTAAGTCAACTTCCTGGATAATGTGTTCATGTTGATAGTAAGCGACATGGGAGGGCCTTAATGTATCCCCCATCAATGACATGAAATGAGACCAAGGTTTGAGACAAAATGTGATGATGCAGGCCTAGTTCAAGAGAAACAAACATGAAGTGATGCTTAAGGGTATTGTATCAGATGTCAAATGAGGGTGGAATTTCTCTTGAACATATTGGTGACACTAATATGGAGTTGGTAGGATTGACTCAAAGACCCATCATGAAGGTTTTCAATGAGATGTGATCAACATAGAGGCAAGAAGATTCCCTAACCCAAATCCATCATGGAGATGAAGTGAAAGAGTGTCATTTTCAAGAGTGACTCATTGCCATTAATAGGTTTTATGCCCAATTTTCTCATTTTCCCAACCATTTTTGATAAGTATCTCTTCATTTTTGACAATCTTGAGGAGTATAACATATGCTTGATCTATAATTTCATCCTTCAGATGAATCCTTCTGATTATTTTTAACAAACCCTGAGACATAGTGGTTTGGTCTTATCATGCTTGATGATTTAAAAGATTTTTAATAGTTTTACAAGTTCAGGGAAGGCATAACTTGACTTATTTTTCATGTTCAAAGAGTTAAAAAAAAAAGAGAAAAAGAAAACTTCAAGATGTTCCTTTTTGTAATTTGTCCCTTGGTCCCAAAAAAGCATAAAATAATACACAAGAGAACCTTTTACCCATGTTTGACTACATTATTCCTTTTTCGTAAATAGTCTATCCAGTCTGGAAAAGGGTTAAACTTATACTAGGTAGACATCTTTACATTTACTTTAACAAGTTTGAAAAGGAAATTGCTCGACAATATTTTAATCTCTTGGGAGTTTGAAAAGAGCTTAAAGAGGACTCTAGGGGGGTTCCTTTTTTGTAAGTTTAACAAGCCCAATAAAGCGATAAAAGTATACTGATTCATAAAAATGACTTGCGTTTTAAATGTAACTTGCATTAAATCCTTCAATTATCATCTATCATGCTCAGAGCACCATAAAAACATCAAAAATACATTATATATTGTAAAATTAGGCCAAAAATATTAAAATAATGACTTTTTTAAACATAAAAGTGAAAAAAAAGTAAATTTTTTTCTTACCATTGTCATTTTACCATTTTGAGAGATCTTTGAGTGGTTTTTTACCTTGAATCTTCAGCGGGTGATTGCAACCAATCCGGTGAACCATTTCCAGTACTATCAGTTCAATTTAGAAGGTCTATCCTTTCTCATCATTTTCAGAGTTTCAGTGTCTTGTTTGATGCATTTTTTGGGAAGTTTTTTTAATTTTTAGAACTTATAAATTTCCCTTGGCCCATTGCACTCTTCTTATATCATGAGGTGCAATGGGCTAGCTTAGTTTACTATTATCAGTGTTAACCAACACACTTATTAGGGAGGGTAAGTGTGATGGGTCACTCTGTTCATGAATTAACAGTGTGATGGGCACAATGAGGGTTCCAAAATTTTAATTTTAAGTATTTTTCTCCCAAAAATTTTCACATTGCTAATTTTATGTGTTTTTTCATGTTATTTTGAAAACATTTACGAGAGTGAAAAAGGATTTAAGATGGAGAGAAAGGGAGCATGAGGCTCAAGAAATTATTGTTGCAAATGATCCAACAACGTTGCAAGCTTTAAAAAATTGTGGGCTACTGAAGTTCTTTCTGATTCTAGGCATGAGGGACAATTTAGATTTACTGGAGTATTTGGTAAGAGACTGGGACATACAAGGAAAGTACATTAGTATTAGAGAGCATATTGTCACTATAAATGTTTAAGACATCTACTTCCTGATAGGGATTTCACATAGAGGGGCTTCCATTTCATTATCTGGATATAAGAGAGGTGGAGAGACTGTGAGGGATGACATAGATATCCATTTTAAGCCTCACTCTCAAGCAACTAAGGATGGGAAAATCGAGATAAAGGATGTTATTCAACTTCCCATCAAGAGAATAATTTTTACCATTACTCAGTTGGTTGGCAATCTTGCTCTACATTTAGCTACCAAGTCTTAAATGTAGTAACCTATGATCTTAAGTTAGTGTGAAGGGGTCTTGGTCATATTGAAGGAACAACTCAATAGAGAAAAGACGAGACAATTGAAGAACTTTGGGTATGGTTCTATCATAATGTCATTTTCTTTGCAAAGGGTACCATTACTACGACCTCAATGGATATTTCGTGATCTACCTAGACCTAAAGAGACTCGCATGAGGCAATGGGTAGAATTGATGGATTAACACAGAGGAGGGCCTATGATTGCATTCATTCCTACTTTCTTTAGATGGATATAGGAGTATCTTATTATGATTGAGAATTTCCCTTATGTCAGAGTTGATTTCCATGGTGACCCAGAGCTCCTTTTACCTGAAGGAAAGCAATGGAGTGACGTAGTTAAAAGAAATTTCAATTTGGATATTTTTATTTTTTATGTATCATCTACTAACTATCGGTTTTACATGCAAATTTTGGACTTCTGTGATTTTCAGGTCAGGAGGGTAACTCCGAATTAACTTGTTTATTGCATTAGCCATACCATGAATTTATACATGAGTGGAGAGACTCTTGGGAATGAAATTTCAAGGCCTCTTGGTTTTCTCAAATGCATAACTGACAATATTTACAATATTTACAATAATCCTTTCGAATTAGGTGTCAACATTCCCCCCCTTAATCTGAAGGGATGTTGGTGAGTCCAAGCATTATTCTGAATCTTTCAAACTTTTCCCTTCCAAGCGCTTTGGTGAATATGTTTGAAATATTCTCATTTATGGAATAATTTCCTAGGTGGATTGTTTTTGCCTCAACATGATGTCGAATCAGATGGTATTTTGTATTTATGTGCTTCGTTTGATAATGGAACTTTGGGTTCTTGGCCAAATTTATTTCAGGAGTACTGTCAACAAAAAAACGAGGTGAATGTAATTTTTTTCCTGCAAATCTTCCAGAATTTTCCCGAGCCACACAATTTACTTCGTTGCTACAGTTCTTGCCACATATTTTGCCTCAGTTGTGGAATATGTTGGAGCTGACTATTTTTGTGACCTCTAGGAGACAACTCTTGATCCAAGAAACATAACATAACTTGAAATAGATATGCCAGTTTCTTTATCTCCATCAAAATTTGAATCAAAGTATCCAATCAAGCTAAAGTCATCCACCTGTGTATACTTGAGTCCAAATTCTTGAGTTCCCTTCAAGTACTTTAGAACTAATTTTTGCAGTAGAACAGTAACCCTCACAAGGATTTTACATAAATCTGGAAAGGATTCTAACAATAAATGAAATGTATGGTATGGTAGTAGTTAGGTAGTTGAGACTTCCTACGAGTTGTATGCACTTTTTTGCATCCTCAAATTCCTTTCCTTCAATGGATATGAGCTTTAAGCTTTGTTCCATTAGATTAGTCAAAGGATTGCACTCATCCATGTTGAACATGTTCAAAATATCTCCAATGTACTTCTTCTAATGCCTTGTGCGAGCTTTATATGCATGGTTATTTATTAAGGCACGATCAGACCTTCAACCCCGTTCCATTCGTGGGGTACATTCATTTAAGATATTTCACCTTGTACACCATCAACCAGATTAAAAGGAGAAAGACCTATGCTATGTTTGAGGAAAACCAAGTCATCAGTCCCCTAATGATGAGAAGGGAGCATGGCCAAGCAACCAATATTTATAACAAGCATTTTACTTTTCTACAGATCAAGGGGCATAGAGGACATATGTTGACTACCTAGAAATGGTGTGTTGACCTCTGTGTCATATAGATAGTAACCTTCCGAGATGAAGCACTAGATAGTTGTCAAAGGAGGTGGATGTTGTCATCTTCAGCCGTCAGAAGTCGAGAGCCTTTTGGAGCACCTAACTTTCCACGTTCACTAGAAAGGGTGCCACGTTTTGTGGCATGCATTCAGACTTATGGGGTCAGGTGGATGGGGATGAGGTTCTAGTTTCCCCTTATTTGGCTGCCAGCAGAGCAATATACTTCTGCATACAATGTTGAACTAGATTGGTGGAAGGATGTCGTTCTGACGGAAGGTTATAAACCCCCTGGGATAGAGATGGCCAAAGAATATGATCTCACACAACTTCATGCTAGCCACAATCAATCCAACCTAGATCTGAGAAGATGACGAGTTGCATGAGGACATGCAGATAGACCAGTTGGGGGGAGATGTTGGGTACCAAATCTGTATACTTTTCTCTCCCATTTTCGCCCACCTTTATATCTCTTTGTATCATTAATTGTTCTAAAACACACGAGGTAAACCCCTTCCCATTATCTTTCATGGATATTTGATTAATGAAGTAATAGTCATGGAGGTTTTGCCTTTGCAAGTATTAATTCTGGTATTTTCATAGATTTGGAAAAAGTAAAGGGATTACAGCTGCGAGCCATGGAGCAACACCTAATTTCCGGCGTTACCTCAACCTACTTTTGACAGCGCAACGGACTATGTCTTACCCCGAAACATATTTTAGGCTTATCATGGTTATTTTGGCAACTAGGTTGTTGTTGTAACAAAATGTATAATTTTAGACATTTATTTGTTGAAGGAAATATACGATTTCTAAACATTTGTATAAATAGGGCCTTCGAAATTTGTGAATCGAGGTTAAACGAAAGACATAGATTTTGTAACCGAGCATTTTCTAATTAATTGAAAGCATAATATTTTGTTGTCTCACTTGTAAGTTGTGAGTTTTCGCAGCCCCCGTCGAGTTGGAGCCCCTCACCTACAGTCTAATTCCATGTTATCTGAATGTTATTCATCGCTAAACGAAATGAAGGGCGGTTCCTCTTCTCTAGCAGTAATGACAACTACTATCTCTTCTTCCGATGACTTGCAGAGTTCTGCCCAAGAAACTCGAAATCGAACTATTACATGCATGACAGGTAAACAAACCAATTCCAGATTGGAGAAAGCTAGGCATACGGCACGAGCAGCAAGCCTGAGACTATGCCATATCTTGTAGTTGTTTTAATAGAAAGAAAGGCATGTTCAAAGGAATTCACCCGAGCAGGTGGAAATTGAAGGTGATTCAAAATTTTAAAATGATATTTGAACGAGTTATTGTTGAGATTCAACAAGATGATGAGCTTAGTGAAAAGTAAGCACCTTCACTAAGTGGGGCCCGCAGGCTATTTTTAGGTGTATGTCTATTTTTAGACATGGTGAGCATATTCTATAAGTTGCAGGATGCTATTTGTAGATGGTTGGTCAAATTTGAAAAATAGATGAAATTATATTTTTAGAATATTGGGCGAAGTCTATTTATAGATTGTCGATCTAAAAATAGGTGCATGTCGATTATTATTAACCCTTAATAATAATCCGACAATAAACATCAACTTATTCTCTTGGAGCACTTTATTTCAGTGAACAGATTTGGAAAATCAGTGGGCTGAAGGAATTACACAATTCCTAGGGTTATTGGTGGCTCATGCATGGAGGACTCAGTTAGAACTGAAGTGGAAAAGTTATGACAGAGTTGGAAGAGTAGTTACATGAGTTGTTATTTAGTTTAACTCAGTTAAGTGAGTTAAACTCAGTTGAGCTAGTTGTATCTAGTCTAACTGAAAGATACACTAGTGAGAGTTTAGTGAATTAATTAGTTAATTAATTCACAACTAATAACTCACTAACAACTGAACAAATACAACATTTAACTACTTGCATGTCAATTCCAGTGGAGACCCAGTGGAGAGATAGGTGAAAGGGTGGGATGGACTATCTGTTGTGACTATAGTGATGCATTCAATGCATCTGACACACATTGGAGTTACCAATGAGGATTGCGCAGTCAAGGCAAGGCCAATTCTAATTCATTCAGGGGTCTTCTTCAGCAAGGATTGCGTAGTGGAGGTAGGTTGTCAGGAGACAAGAAATTGGTGCATAGATATGAAAATTTCTGCATGACAGTGTGTAATGATTCTATATTGTACTGAGAGCTTGATGTACTAAGCTTTGTACGATATTATTACATGATTCCATTGATATACATAATATATGATAGTTGGGGTTTTTAGCTTTAAGCTTTCTCGTTAAACAACTGTGTTATGTGTGATTGAATTTATTCACATGTGTTTGCAATTGAGTTTTAAATTTACGCAAGTTTAACGGTGGAAGGATTTTGTATTTAGCAAGAAGATAAAAATTATTAGATTAGGAGAATCTAGTAATAAATCAGTATTTAATAAATTTCTACGGGGTATCATAGCAGTATTTTGATCCTTTGGAGATTACAGATTTGAATAGAGATCTTTGAGTTTTTATCTTTGGTGGACAATTGGAATTCGAATTTGTTGCAGAAATTTCTTGGTGCGACAGTTGAGTATTCATTGAAATGTCTTTCAATGGGTTGCAATTGGAGTATGCCCTTGAGGGTAACTCAAATTACATAGTGTGGAAGGATAGGATGGAGGCAGTGCTTGAATATAATGGACTGAAGTATTTCATCGATAGCGATGTTCCTAAGCCTACTTCTAGCGATGTTGCATTACTTAACGTATGGAAAAAGAAGGTAGCAAAGACAAGAATAATTATATTGGAAGGTGTGAAAGACCATATTGTGTCAAGCCTTCATGGGTTAGCCACTCCATTACCAGTTTGGAAGGCTTTGACAGATATTTTCCAAAGCAGCAGTGACCATAGGAAGTTGGCATTGAAAGATAAGCTCGGAAAAATCAAAAAAGAGAAGGGTGACAGTATTCCAAAATATCTCACGAAATTTGTCCAATGTAGGGATGAGCTTGGGAGTGTGGGAATTACAGTTGCAGATGATGACTTGGTGAGCTTGGCTCTCCTCGGGCTTCCGAAGAGTTGGCACAACTACAAAGACTCTGTCAATGGACGGGACAAACTGCCGAATTGGGAGTGACTTTGGTCGTATCTTATGTAGGAGGAGATAAGGTAGAATACCAGGGATGGCTCTTCATTGAAGAATGATGATGAAGAGAATTGCACTTTGGCTACCAAAGAAAGGAAAATGGAGTGAAATAAATCCCATCCAAAATCTGAGGCTAAAGGAAAGAAGCTGGATTTGTCCAAGGTGAAGTGTTTTCACTGTCATGAACATGGGCATCTCGCCCTTAACTCCCACCAGAAAAAGAAGAAAAAAAAGTTTGTTGGGCCCCGCATTTGGAGAGGCCCTAGCCTCGAAATTTGAACTTGAATTTCTCTTTGATCGCAGATATGCTTGGTTTTAGCTCCATGGGATCGGTGTGGTATCTTGATAGTGGCGCGTATTTCCATATGACGGGGAGACAAGGAGTTGTTTAGCGAGGTGTTGGAAGAAGGATCTCCAAATGCACTATGAGATGGGGCGGTGAAGGTAGATATAGTGTGACCAGCATTGGTACCATTACCTTTGAGAAGGAGTCAGGTAAACCATTTCTGTTGAAAAATGTTATGCATGTTCCAGGTCTAAAGAATAACTTGGTCTCGGTCGCGATGTTGGAGGACAGAGGTTATGACGTTGTTTTCAGCGATGGAAAATCTTTCCTACGACATAAAACAACGGGTCAAACCAATAGGATAGGGATTCAAGTCAATAATCACTATAAGCTGGAGGTAGATGGATGCACTGCAATGGTGGGAAAAGAAGAAGAAGTGGTGAGTTGGGATGAGGGCGAATTATGGCACAGGCGATTGGGACATCTTCACCATGGCGCCCTGAATATTTTGCAGTAGATTTCTACTGGGCTTCCCAAGGGTACACTTGTGTAGATAGATCAGTGCAAGGGATGTACTATGGGTAAGTTTGTGAATACCACCTTTCATGAAAATGAAAACCCTGCTTCGGTGATCCTGGAGAGATTTCACACAGACGTGTGTGGGCCATTCTCGGTTGCTTCAATAGTAAAACACATGTATTATGTTATTTTTGTTGATGATTATTCTCATATATGTTGGATCTTCTTCATGCAAAAGAAAGATCAAACATTGTCAAAGTTCTGTGAGTTTAAAGCATTGGTGGAGAAAGAGTCAGGGAATCAAGTGAAGGCTCTACGGAGCGATAATGGTGGTGAATATATCTCGAATGAATTCAAAGACTTCTGTAGCAAAGAAGGAATTCAAAGAGAACTCATAGCTCCTCATAACCGTGAGAATGGGGTTGGAGAGGAAGAACAGAACGATCTTCGGTGCTGCGCGAGAAATGCTGCATGACCAGGGCCTACCGATGCACTTGTGGGAGGAAGCATGCAACACTGTGGTTTATGTGAAAAACTGTTGTCCTCATAGAGTACTTGGAATGAGTACACCTGAAGAAGATTTTAATGGTAAGAAACCTGATATTTCTCATTTGAAGATTTTTGGCTCATCTGTTTACATTCATGTGACAAAGGATGCCAGGAAGAAGCTGGAGCCAACTGCAGAAGTTGGGATATTTGTGGGGTACACAGAAACACCCCATAATTATCGTGTGCATTTTCCAGACAGTATGATGACTGTGGTGCGATGAGATATAAAATTCAATGAGGTGAAAGCCATGAAGTTGTCTCTTGAGAGGGAGCTACACTTGCATGTGGAGGAGGAACTTCTTGTTCCCAAAGATGAGCCTCTAGATGTGGATCAGCCACAGGAGGAGATTCATGGAGTGGAGGAGTCCACTCATGTAGAACCAAACATCAGACAAGGCAGGAAGCGTACCACGAGCGAGAGACTAAAGCAGCTTGATGTGGCAGAAAATGTAGGAGTCCCTACATCCTGAGCGCGGAGACAATCACGACCTATTTCTTTGGATACATGGCTCTTATGAGAAAGTGTGTGATAGAGCCATCCTCTTTTGAAGATGCGACACGAATACATGGGTAGATGCCATGGTGGAGGAGTATGACTCCATTGTTAGAAACAATGCTTGGGAGATTGTCCCAAGGCCGGTGGGTAAATCAGTTGTAGGATCAAGATGGATCTACAAGGTAAAGCAAGCTATTGATGGGAACGTCGAGAAGTATAAGGAAATATTTGCTACTCAAGGCTTCTCAAATATCGAGGGGATTGACTATGAAGAAAAATTTTCACCTGTCGTACGGTATTCTTCCATACGGACTATCCTTGCCCTCTCAGCGCAGATGGGCTGGCACATTCATCAGATGGATGTGAAGACTATGTTCCTTAATGGGATTATTGAGGAAGAGGTGTACATTGAGCAACCTGAAGGATTTGAGAACTTCAACAATGAGTACTGTAATGTGCGGGCTCAAAGAGAGTTATGGTGACTTAAACTGCCCGTGCTTGGTACACTCGGATCGACAGCTATTTCACTAGACATGGCTTCACCAAGAGTGAGGCGGATGCGAACCTGTACCAAATTGTGGTGGAGGGTAAGCTTTTAATCATTGTACTTTATGTTGATGATTTAATACTAACAGGTGATGAGCAGTTGATACACTCATGCAAGGTAGATCTTGCAAAGGAGTTTGAGATGAAGGATTTGGGCCTCCTTCATTATTTCTTTGGATTGGAAATATGGCAGCGGGAAGGTGAACTGTTTGTGTCTCAAGGCAAGTATGCCCGGGAGATACTGGAGAAGTTTCACATGCAAGGCTGCAAGCCTATCGACACTCCTCTTCCAGGAAATTGGAGGAAAGAGGATGCTACATTGGCAAAGGTAGTGGATGCCACTGTTTATCGACAGTTGGTGGGTTCACTCATGTATTTATTTAATACAAGACCAGACATATGCTATGCGGTGAACCAGCTTAGTCAAGTGATGGTTAATCCTAACAAGCTCTTTTGGAAGGTAGACAAGCATGTCCTGAGATATCTCAGGGGCACATCTGAGTATGGTTTATGGTACAGACAGACAGATGAGGTGAAGTTGCATGGATTCACGGATGTAGATTGGGAAGGCAGTCCAACGGATAGAAAGAGCACATGAGGAGGGGTTTTCAGTATCAGATCTATAGCAATTTCTTGGTACTTCAGGAAACAGAGATCCGTGGCACTCAATTCAGCGGAAGCAAAATACATGGCAACAAGTCAAGCTGCATGTGAGGCTATCTGGATGAGGAAGATCCTGGTTGGTTTGTTCGGTTCTCATTTAGATCCTATAGTGATACATTATGATAATCAGAGTTGCATTAAACTCTTGATTAATCCTGTGTTTCATGATAGATCTAAGCATATAGATATCCGGTATCATCATATCAGAGATTGTGTACGGCGGAAGGTCATGTTGCTTGATGCATTCCTATGGAAGATCAAGATGTAGATACTGCGACGAAGGCGCTCGGCGGGGATAAAATTCGAATACCATAGAGGTAGGATTGGGGTGAAGGATAATCCATATCTTGTTGAGAGGGAGTGTTGAGATTCAACAAGATGATGAGCTTAGTGAAAATTAAGCACCTTCACTAAGTGGGGCCCGTAGGCTATTTTTAGGTGTATGTCTATTTTTAGACATGGTGAGCATATTCTATAAGTTGTAGGATGCTATTTGTAGATGGTTGATCAAGTTGGAAAAATAGATGAGATTCTATTTTTATAATATTGGGCGAAGTCTATTTATAGATCGCTAATCTAAAAATAGATGCATGTCGATTATTATTAGCCCTTAATAATAATCCGACAATAAATATCAACTTATTCTCTTGGAGCACTTTATTTCAGTGAACAGATTTGGAAAATCAATGGGTTGAAGGAATTACACAATTCCTAGGGTGGTTGGTGACTCATGCATGGAGGACTCAGTTAGAACTGAAGTGACAGAGTTGGAAGAGTAGTTATGGGAGTTGTTATTTAGTTTAACTCGGTTAAGTGAGTTAAACTCAGTTGTGCTAGTTGTATCTAGTTCTAACTGAAGATACACTAGTGAGAGTTTAGTGAATTAATTATTTAATTAATTCATAACTAGACACTCACTTGAAACTGAACAAATGCAGCAATTAACTACTTGCATGTTAGTTCTAGTGGAGACCTAGTGGAAAGATAGGTGAAAGGGTGAGATGGACTATCTGTTGTGACTATAGTGATGCATTCAATGCATCTAACACACATTGGATATGCCAATAAGGATTGTGCAATCAAGGCAAGGCCAATTCGAATTCATTCAGGGGTCTTCTTCAGTAGGGATTGCACAATAGAGGCAGGTTGTCAGGAGGCAAGAAATTGGTGCATAGATATGCAAATTTCTGCATGACAGTGTGTAATGATTGTTGATTGTACTGAGATCTTGATGTACTAAGCTTTGTATGAGATTATTACATGATTCCATTGATATACATAATATATGATAGTTGGGTTTTTTAGCTTTAAGCTTTCCCATTAAACAATTGTGTTATGTGCGAATGAATTTATTCACATGTGTTTGCAATTGAGTTTTAAATTTCCGCAAGTTTAACAGTGGAAGGATTATGTATTTAGCAAGAAGATAAATATTGTTATATTAGGAGAATCCGGTAATACATCAATATTAATAAATTTCTATAGTTGTGGCTCGTCCTTCGAAAGTTATGCATTTCATTACAAATCTGCTACTTCGTTCCATGGATATGGTACAGACTTGCGCTCATACCCTCTCCCATATGGAACGACGCTTTCTCCTAACTGCAAGAACAGTTCGAGAAACTCTGAAAGAGGAATTCTCTGAGCAAACCACTACTGCCCTTGTTGTCTCAGTCTGTTAACTTCCGCAATTACCTCTTCTGTGACAGGAATTTCCAATCCTCTAACCCGCGAGAAATTATCATCCAAATTAAGTGTAAAATCCATTGTAATTCCTTTATCAAACCCCTACAATCTATCAAAGTAGATATCCCATCCTGCATCGACAAAAAATTGCCATACCTTTGGATTACTGCAGACCAAGACTGTATTTTTAGGTTCATGCTGCACAGCCAGTTTGCCCATACTGTGGAGACCATAGTAGCACTTTGGAACAACAGACCATTGGACAGAGTGGTGGGTACCAAATTTGGCAAAACAATATGGTGAAAAATTAAGGGTAGTAACGGTAAATACGGATGGTAATTCTCGGGAAATGCGGAAAATCATGAAAAAGTATGGTAAGTGTGATGAATGGAATAGTAATTATTTCATATGAGGTGGAAAGGACTGATCGGTCCGTATCAGATGTGTCTTGCAGATCCCAATACTTATTTAATGATTATACAGAGTATGGTAAGGATAGTAGGGTGTACCACACACGGAGTTGTAATAATGACTTTCGAAATCATCATTACGTCGTCATTAAGTTATGATGGCACCCCCCCCCCCCCACCCCCCAACTTAAAAGTTGTTATCCGTGGCATTAATGTCTTCACATGGAATATTTAAATCCATAAAATTCAAGTGGAGACATACCTAGCGGCCTACCTAGAGGAAGTGACGGTTGGTAGAAGAACGACGCAGTAATAATGCGGATGGAGTAACAACAGTATGAGTAACAACATCCAGAGTAATATCATCGAGTAGCAGCATCCAGAGTAACAACATCTGGAGTAACAACATGACAAGTAGCAACATCCGGAGTAACAACATCTGGAGTGATAACATGACGAGTAGCAACATCTAGAGTAACAACATCTGGAGTAACAACATGACGAGTAGCAATATCTGGAGTAACAACATCTAGGGTAACAGCATGACGAGTAGCGACATCCTGAGTAACAATATCTGGAGTAACAACATGATGAGTAGCAACATTCAGAGTAACAACATCTAGAGTAACATCATGACGAGTAGCAACATCCAGAGTAACAACATCGTGCACAACAACAACCAAGGAGTAACAACATCGAGTAGCATCAACCAAGGAGTAACAACATCATGAGTAGCAGCAACCGAGAAACAACATCATGAGTAGCAGCGACTGAGTAACGACATCATGAGTAGCAGAAACCAAGTAACAACATCGTGAGTAGCAGCAACGAAGTAACAACATCATGAGTAGCAGCAACCAAGTAACAACATCATGAGTAGCAACAACAAAGTAACAACATCATGAATAGCAACAACCAAGTAACATCATCACGAGTAGCCGCATCCGAGGAGTAACAACATCGATACTTAGAAAAAAATTTAAACTCTAAAACATTACTCCTTAGTAGTAACTCCTGCAAAAAGACAACAAAATAAATAGTAACAGTATTTATTTATTTTATTTTTATTTTATATAATTCTTTATTCTTTATTATATATATATATATATATATATATATAGAGTGAGGATGCAGAGGAAGAGTTCTCTGCGTTGATAACCTTCAAACCAGATTTCTCAGAGAGATGTTTGATGAAAGTATCCTTAGAGGCTGGGTGGTGGTATAATCTCAGGCGATGTCCATTTGCTATGAATGAAGTACGTGTATCATCAATTGTGACTAGCCTGACTGTTCCATTATCAAATACAACGTCCACCTCGTAAGGTCCCATCTAGCGAGTGTAAAGCTTTCCCTTAAAATCCTTAAAACGAGAGTCATGAAGTAATGCCCAGTCTCCCCTATGAAACACCTTGTTTTTGGTAAAATTATCATGCCATTTCATTCTCTACTGCTGAATAGAAGTGGTCCTATGGAAAACCATTTAAAATATTTCATTTAGTTCATTAAGTTGGGCCAGTCGGTGTTTCTGGGCATCTGAAAGATCCAAACTAGCTTCAAGAGCTGTTATGAGCGTACTGATTTCAAATTCTATTGGAAACAACAAGGATTTCCCATAAACCAACTCAAATGGTGAAAACCCAGTTGTGTTCCTCCATGTTGTTTTGTATGCCCAGAGAGCTTTAGGCAGCTTCTGAGCCCAATCTCGACGATGGTATGCCACAATTTTTGTCAAGATATTTTCCAATGTCTTGTTTGTGCTTTCCACTTGTCCATTCGCTTGGGGGTGGTATGGAGATGTCACCCTGTGCTTGACCCCATATTTCTGCATAATCTTTGCTATCATGTGTGATGTAAATTGTGCTCCTCCATCTGAAACAATCTCTCTTGGAGTACCGTAATGAGCAAAAATTTCTTCAAATAGAAAACCTGAAACCACTTGCTCTGTTGCTTTCGCAACAACTTTGGATTCTACCTACTTAGTCACGTAATCTGTACAGACCAAAATGTGAACCTTTTGTTGAGAGGGTGGTTTGAAGGCTCCAACGAAGTTGATAGCCCATTTCTTAAAAGGTTCAAGGACTACTTGTGCCTACAAAGGCATTTCATCAACTTGACCGGGTTGCCCCATACGCTGGCAACTATCATACCTCCTGACATAATTCTGCGCATCCCCAAAGATAGAAGGCCAGTAATATCCCATTTGTAGCACCTTATGGCCTGTTATTTTATTTTCAAAATCCCCCCCACAAGGGCCACCATGGCTAGCCTTCAGTACCTCATAAATATCTTCCTGAGATACACAACGTCGGATCTGCTTATCGGCTCCTGTATGAAAGAGGTACCTTGCCATCCAAGAATATTGGGCATTGTGATGAATAATTTTTCATTGTTCCTTAAATGAAAAATTATGGGGCACCTTCCCTGTAGCAAGATAGTTAGCAATATCTACATACCGCAGAGGATTAGTATAAATTGCAAAAATATGCTCATCGGGAA
This sequence comes from Pinus albicaulis, assembly GCA_034641835.2. Classification (NCBI taxonomy): domain Eukaryota; kingdom Viridiplantae; phylum Streptophyta; class Pinopsida; order Pinales; family Pinaceae; genus Pinus; species Pinus albicaulis. Next base: position 56,849 of record JAXQQM020071006.1, read on the forward strand.
AAATTTCTTCTATAGGTGTGCATTCATCATTGTTACCCATTCTAGACAGAAAATCAGCAACTACATTATCTTTTCCTAGTTTGTACTATTGTGATATCAAATTCTTGAAGAAATAACAACCATCTTGTAATACGACCAAGAGTGGTAGGTTTATTCATCAACTACCTTATCATTGCATGATCAGTATGTAAAAAAATACGATACCCGGTAATGTAGTACCGGAACTTGTTGATAGCATAAATTACAACCAAGAATTCTTTCTCCGTCATGGTGTAATTCAATTCAGCAAGAATTAAATTCTTGTTGACATAGTAAACTGCATACGGTGTTTTGTCTACCTTTTGTCCTAAAACATCTCCTACTGCTATCTGAGAAGCATCAGCATGTATGTGAAATGGTAATTCCCAATCAGGTCCTCCAAGGATTGGAGCCTTACAAATCAATCCCTTAATTTTGGTGAAAGTTGCCTCACAATATTCAGTCCACAAGAATTCAACATTTTTTGTTAGCAATTGAAAAAGTGGATCTGCTATTTTAGCAAAATTTTCTATAAAGCGTCTGTAATAACCAGCAAAACTAATAAAGCTACGTACCTGTGTGGGTGTATTGGGTACCGGGAAATGTAATATTGCCTCTACTTTAGTCAGATCAACTTGAATTCCAGCAGTTGAGAGCAAATGTCCCAATACTATTCCTTCTCCCCTCATCATATGGCATTTGACTGTACTCAGAGATACATGGGTCTTCTTACATCTTTTGAGTACTTTCTCTAGATTCGCCAATCCCTCTTCAAATGAGTTTCCATATGGAGTGAAATCATCCATATAGATTTCAACACTGTCATCGACTAAATCAGAAAAAATTCCCAGAATTTCCCTCTAGAAGGTTGCAGGAGCATTGCACAGGCCAAATGGGAGGACACTGAATGCAAAGGTCCCCCATGAACATGTTAAAGGGCTTTTATCCTAGTCTTCTGGGGCTATCTGGATCTGGTTATACCCACTAAACCCATCTAGGAAGGAAAAGAACTTCTTTCCAGCCAAGGTGTCTAGGACTTGGTTAATGAATGGCAAAGGGAAATGGTCTTTTTGAGTTGCCTTGTTTAGCTCCCTGTAATCTATGCAGATCCGCCATTTACCATTCTTTTTAGGAACAATAACTAGCGAAGATACCTATTGGCTATCTGAGATGGGGTAAATGAAACCTACATCCAATAATTTTTGTAATTCTTCTTTGAAAATGTTCTTTATAAGGATTCATTCTTCGTTGGGGCTGTCTCACAGGGCGGAAATCTTCCTTAATATAAATATAATGAGTACATAAGTTAGCAGGGATCCCCTTCATATTGGTATAATCCCAAGCAAAAGCTTCCTGATGGTCTTGAAGGACTTTTAAAAGCTGTTTTGTGTGGTATTCAGACAGATTAGGGTTGATATTGAGTGTTTTCCATGGTTCAATTTTAGTCAAAATACTATCATGGGATGAGGTTATGGGAATGTCTTCAATTTCATCTTCTGGTTCGAGGTTTTCCTATGTCTCATAGCTCATAGCAGATTCTAAAATTTGACAAGTTGAATTGGAAACAAAACCGGGATCATTAATAAAAGTGTTAATGGCATCGTCCTCGGTTTCTGTTTTGAGTTGAAGGCCTACGCGATAGTGAGGATTGGTCTAACTTCTTCATTTTCAGGTTCAGGCTCTTCTATCGGTAAAGGTTTCTGACTGGCTAATAAATTTTTAGATGGGCTAGGTTCCGCAGGAAGGTAGAGAGTAAGATTCTTTGTAACCATCCCTTTGATATAATCATATGCCCAGATCAACACCCTATGTAAGTGTCTACGGTTGCGAGCCAAGGTCTTCCCAAGATCAATGGGTGACCACCAACCGAGGACCATGTTTGTAATACAAGGAGGTCCATAGGGTAGTGCCATGAATCCACCGAAATATTCACATCTACCAATTTCCCTACCGGTTTAATTGTAGACATATTTGCTAGTTCAAAGGTAGTAGGGGTTGGCTTAACATTTCCAATACCTAATGTATTCATTGTTTCAGAGGTAATAATATTGATGGCAACACCCAAATCCACCATTACATTTTGGATTTCAACCCCATTGATTTGTACTATTAGAATTGGGTTTCTTGGGTCTCCATATTTTACAGGCATGTTCTTTCCTAGCATGATGTCAGACAGTCTACCCATCACATGAATGGTTAACAGATCCCTTGGTTTCTTCCCAGGTTTCTTAGAGCAGTAAACTTTGAGAGTTTTTGCATATATAGATACATCCCTCATAGCCTATAGCAGGGGTATTTTAACAAAAATATTTTTCAATTCCCCTAAGAAGTCAAACTTTGCTTGAGGGTTTTGGTTGTTCAGGGTTTATCTTCTAGGATATGGCGAGTGATTGGACGACCCTGGTTAAGAATAGATTGGGGAGGTGTTTGATTTATCATGTTCTGGTCTAGTTTATCCCCAACTATTCGTTGTTCTGGTTCTATAACTTCACTATCAATCTGTTCTATGATAATAGGTGAAGTGGGAGCATTTACTACTCACCCAAATCGTAAGTTTATCTCATTAAGTCTTGCAGTAGAAATGCTATAATATGGAAGGTTAAGAGTATCTGCTTGTTAGACCCCTTTATTATTAGGATTCGGATTGGGCTGGATAGGAAGCTAGGGTTGAAGGGCTGGGTTGCCAGGAGGTACATTAGAGGGCAATTGAAGTTGTTGTTGAGGCATAGATTGGGGAAATTGCATAGTAGGAGACAGCCCACGCCAATTATGATTCCATGAAGGGTTTAAACTGGCCTGGGGAACCCATTGTTTCTAGGGGGTATTGATATTGAGACCACATATGTGAGAAAGGTACAGACTGGGGACCCATATTAAAACTATTAGAATGCGAGATGGGTCTAGAGGTTGATCCGGATTTATGCAAAAGTACAACGAATACATAAATAACCAGAACACATAGAGATGCGATTAAATAGATTTATCATTTCATTAATATCAAATAACGGAGAAATATGCTTACGAGACATAATGGAAATAAAACTAGCTAGGGCACTGGTAGCTATCTCTGAGAAGAGTTGTGGTGGCTACAGGCCTCTGAACTGAGTTACAATGAGGCTCGAGGGCCTATTTATTATTTAGAAACAATGGGAAATCCTAAACAGCCAAAACCCTAAACCTAGGAGATGAAGCGCCAAAACTATGGGCCCCGTTTGGGTAAATTGGTGTTTCAACTTCCCAGGGGCGTAACTTTGGCATACGATCTCGGTTTGACGCGTACCATACCTCGTTAGAAAGATCTATCCGAGGACTACAACTATAGTCAAGCAAACATGCCCAAAAAATGTCGTTTAGGGCCTCAAAACGGCTCCGGAAGTTCAGGACCCGAAAAACTGCTAAAAAATAGTAAGTTTTGTTGCAACTTGAAAATTGAAAGAACTGAAGATGGGGGTTCAAATGGAATAGGTGGGTGGCCACCAATATCCACCTGGATCATTAAGCCCCCAAAACGGCTCCGAGAGTGGAGGACCCGAAAACATGCTAAAAATAGTAAGTTGTGCTGAATGTGAAAATCTGCAAGAATTGATGGTGCTGGTCCAAATGGAATAGGTGGGTGGCCACCGATATCCACCTGGATCATTCCTCCCTCCTTAGGAAGCAATGGTCCCCATTGCGTTGAGATCCTCCATGAGATGAGGAAAATTCTATTGAACTGAGTATTAGATGCGTTGAAGATGTCATGGACCTGCGGGTGGACATGCTGGATGCGTTTAGTAAATTTGGTTTCTTTATCAGCCTCATACAGTACATGTTTGGATTTTGTATGTGTAGTTGCGGGATGTATGGCAACATCAGGTGGTGGTGCATTGGGATTCAGATCAATGGAGTGCTTGTCCTGACAGTGTAGAGGAACCTCTATGAGTGAGGAGAAATTGTCATTGTATTCCTCCATGACTTTGTCCATCTGCTGCAGCCGTGAAAGGGAGCCCTGTTTTGAGGTTGTGGCCACAATATTCTTCTTTCCCTGTGATTGAGTCATAAGGAAAATGAATTTCCTGGTTTGGGAAACAATCTTACTGCGTTGTTTTGCAGTAGTCAAAGAGATGACAGGAGGTGGTACTACCTCTGGTATCCTGTACAAGTTATTTCCCAAAGTAATAATAACAGCACGAGGCCTAGACTCATACACAACATGTCGCCTCCACAAGTATGGTTGGCCCAATAATACATCAACTACATCAAGAGGAGCAACATCACACAATACCTCATCCGTGAATGGCTTGATACTGTATGGAAGGCGGCACTGCTGGCGGATGCGGAGATCTCTCCCTGGGTGGAGCCACCTAATGGTATACGGCTGTGGGTGTGCTATGGTCGGTAGGCCGAGCCGCTTCACGACCTTTGCTGAAATGAGGTTCTTTTGGCTTCCGCTATCGACAAGAAATTGCAGCGGAGAACCCTTTACCCACATCTGCAACTGGAAGAGGCGCTCCCCCTCCTCTGGATCCTCTGGACCCTCCTTCTGGATCTTGGTGGTGGCAACAATGGCACTGGGATCCGCATCAATGATCTGCTTCCCTTTGTCATTGCCTTTGTCTGGTTCTAACTCAGGATCAGAAAATGCATCTGATTCGGGTGCCTTTAGTTCAGCCACCAAAGACTGTTTGGCCCGACACTCGTTTGTGCTGTGAGTGGGGTTGTTATGAAATTCACACCACTTCCCTGTGTCCTTCTTTGGATTTGTGGTGTTGTTCCGAGTCGCATTGCTTTGGCCTTGCCCCTTGTTCTTCGGTTCGGGGGCACCTTTCGGATTCGCAGATCCAAAGTCTCGCTTCTTCTGCTTAAATTTCTGCTCGATCTTGGCAGCATAGCGATATGCCGTGCCAAGTGATGTAATGTCAAGGAACTCCATTTCCTCCTGAATGTGTTTGTGCAGACAGCCGCGATACTTGAGCACCAAATGTCTCTCTGAATCTTTAATACCCAAATTTGTGCGCAGGGTATGGAACAGATTCGTCAGTTCATGCACATCTTGATCCTTTTGTTGCCGCAGCGTGGTCCATTGGATGTATTTGTCCTCACACTCATAGCTCCCCACGAGGTAATATTGTTCCTTGATGCCATCTCAGAATGAATTCAAAGTGGGTGTGGCCGAGAACATAGAAGGTTACCCTTCGCCCTCTTGCTCACAGTAGGTTTCCCACCAGTCTTTGACATGGGGGGCGACTTTGAGGAGTGAAAAAATAATCTTTTCTCGGTCAGAGAATTCATGGACTGAGAAATATCCTTCCAACAAATTTAACCATCTGTCTACAGCGTCTGCATCTATTTTTCCTTCAAATATAGGAATTTCAAAGTTTACCTGTACCTTGAAGGGAGTGGCGCCTCCAGAGTGGTTGTTCGATGCAGATGCGCCATATGTGGGCAGTCGTTGAAGGATTTGAGCAAAGTTATCCATCATCACGTTCCTTTGTTTCTCGAGGGCCTCCTCGAGCAGTATTTTGATAGGATCTCCTGCTCCCTCGTCTTTCTTTTCTTCCGCCATGGGAGGTCGTCGGGGTTTGTGAGGCTGATCTTGCAAGGGTTCAACCAGATCGAGCCCTAACTCCTTATACCCTGACCGTGTTGGGGACATGCAAAGAAAAACAAAGAAAGAGCAGACCCCTCTGATACCATTGATATGGATTTTTTTAGGAACACAACATAATACAAAAATAACCATAGAAATAGATACGCAGCGAAAATAGCGCGTCATTTCATTAATATCAAATAACAGAAATAAACTTACAAACATAATGGAAATAAAATAGCTGTAGCCGGTAGCGTATCTCCGAGGAGATGTGGCGCCTACAAACCTCTCGAACTATGTTACATCGAGGCTTGTAGGCCTATATATTATTGAGAAATAATGGAAAACCCTAAACATCCAAAACCTAACCCTAGGAGACGAAATGCCAAAACTATGGCCTCGTTTGCAATCGTTTCAATCGCTCAGATGTAATTTTGGCATACGATTCTCCGTTTGACGCATATGATAAATCATTAGAAAGATCCATCCGAGAGTACCACTATTTCTAAACAATGATGCCCAAGAAACGTCATTAGGCCTCAAAACGACTCCGAAAGTTCAAGACCCGAAAAACTGCTAAAAATAGTAAGTTTTGTTGCAACTTGAAAACTGAAAGAACTGATGGTGGGGGTTCAAATGGAATAGGTGGGTGGCCACCAATATCCACTTGGATCATTAAGGCCCCAAAACAACTCCGGGAGTGGAGGACCCGAAAACCTGCTAAAATTAGTAAGTTGTGCTGAATGTGAAAAGCTGCAAGAATTGATGGTGCTGGTCCAAATGGAATAGGTGGGTGGCCACCGATATCCACCTGGATCATTCCTCCCTCCTTAGGAAGCAATGGTCCCCATTACGTTGAGATCCTCCATGAGATGAGGCAAATTCTGTTGAACTGAGTATTAGATGTGTTGAAGATGTCATGGACCTGCGGGTGGACATGCTGGATGCGTTTAGTAAATTTGGTTTCTTTATCAGCCTCATACAGTACATGTTTGGATTATGTATGTGTAGTTGTAGGATGTATGGCAACATCAGGTGGTGGTGCATTGGGAGTCAGATCAATGGAGTGCTTGTCCTGACAGTGTAGAGGAACCTCTATGAGTGAGGAGAAATTGTCATCGTATTCCTCCATGACTTTGTCCATCTGCTGCAGCCGTGCAAGGGAGCCCTGTTTCGAGGTTGTGGCCACAATATTCTTCTTTCCCTGTGAGTGAGTCGTAAGGAAAATGAATTTCCTGGTTTGGGAAACAATCTTACTGCGTTGTTTTGCAGTAGTCAAAGAGATGACAGGAGGCGGTACTACCTCTGGTATCTTGTACAAGTTATTTCCCAAAGTAATAATAACAGCACGAGGCCTAGACTCATACACAGCATGTCGCCTCCACAAGTATGGTTGGCCCAATAATACATCAGCTACATCAAGAGGAGCAACATCACACAATACCTCATCCGTGAATGGCTCGATACAAAGAGGAAGGCAACACCACGGCCACGCAAAAATCTCTCCTCGTGTGGAGCCACTCGATGGCATACCGCGTTAGTGTGCGGCTCCGTAGGCCGAACCGCTCACGACCTTTGCCGAAATGAGGTTTTGGGTTTTGGCTTCTGCTATCGACGAGAAACTGCAGCGGAGAACCCTTCACCCACATCTGCGACTGGAAGAGGCGCTCCCCCTCCTCTGGATCCTCTGGACCCTCCTTCTGGATCTTGGTGGTGGCAACAATGGCACTGGGATCCACATCAATGATCCGCTTCCCTTTGTCATTACCTTTGTCTGGTTCTAACTCAGGATCAGAAAATGCATCTGATTCGGGTGCCTTTAGTTCAGCCACCAAAGATTGTTTGGCCCGACACTCGTTTGTGCTGTGAGTGGGGCTGTTATGAAATTCACACCACTTCCTTGTGTCCTTCTTTGGATTTGTGGTATTGTTCTGAGTCGCATTGATTTGGCCTTGCCCCTTGTTCTTCGGTTCGGGGGCACCTTTCGGATTCGCAGATCCAAAGTCTCGCTTCTTTTGCTTAAATTTCTGCTCGATCTTGGCGGCATAGCGATATGCCATGCCAAGCGATGTAATGTCGAGGAACTCCATTTCCTCCTGAATGTGTTTGTGCAGACAGCCGCGGTACTTGAGCACCAAATGTCTCTCTGAATCTTTAATACCCAAATTTGTGCGCAGGGTATGAATGCATTCTAGTGTTGGGGTTATGCTCTTCACCTTTGAGATCCATTTAAGAGGATAATTATATTCTATATATCAAATCAGATCTTTCCTGAATATCTGAATATTTCTGCATATTTGCAGATTTAGATCTCAAATATACTCCTTGTACATGATATTTTTTTGAAAACCCCAAGGGGATCTGAAGGTAGAGGCTATCTAGTGTATGGATCTGATATGGATCTAACTTTTCATGTACAGATCTGCTCTAGATATGAAGTGTAATCAACAACTATTGTAGCTAATAAAATAACGTTGTCAAGCTCTTTTCAGTCTTAATACATGGTTGCAACACCTCTTTTTGAGGGTTTTCTTTCATTGGAGACTTCTATTTCCTGTTGTACACCTTATGGGCCTCATTGTACATCTCATTTTTTTCTATAAAATTTAAATATGAGTCTCCATATTGGCCTCCTGCTCTTACTTTAATGATCTGCGTTATCTTTCCTGCATATATTTTATATATTGCTGCATTCCCCATTTAGGAAAATATTACAAACTTCAAAATAAGAGGATATACACCAAGATCCAACCATAGAGGAAGAAGAAATGAATCCAACCATATCATGTAATGCATTGGAAAGAATTACCACTCCTCAAACTCTCAATATAGAAGAACATATCAAGAAGAAAAATGTAATAGTGCTGATTGATTTGGGTAGTACCCCTAATTTTATTAATTGTAAGGTAGCTAAGGGATTGAATTGCTTCATATACCCAACACCAAAGTGTCAAGTGATGGATGAAAATGGAGGAACTATAAATCACTTTGGAAAGTGCCATCATATCAAACTAACCATGAGGGAATATGTATTGAATAGTACAATTCTCTCCATACCAATGGGTGGTGTTGATGTTGTACTAGGAGTACAATGGTTACAATATTTGGGGATGGTGGCTTTTAATTTTCAAGAATTTTTCTTGATTTTTTTTTTTAGAACGAAGGAAGTTGAGTTATAGGGTATCTTAGGGAATCTAGGAAATATAATCATCTCTAATGTCATGACAAATATTATGAAGAAAGAAAAACGAGGCGTAATTACACAATTATGCTCACTACAGGTTCAAACATCAAAATCATCTATTTCTCTAGATCCCAAAATCCCAAAATGTCTTGGAAAATCATTTCAAGGTATTTGAGGCTCCCAAAGGACTCCAACCTATTCATGATCATGATCGTGCTATTCGTTTGATTCCTAGAAGTGTTCCTCCAAACATCAGGCCTTACATATATGCTTATGCTCAAAAGAGTGAGATTGAACGTATGGTTTCAGAAACGATAGAGGTTGGTATAATTCAATCTAGTCAAAGTTCTTTCTTTGCTCGAGTAGTGTTGGTGCACAATAAGGATGGATCATGGCGTATGTGTCTGGATTATAAGGAGCTCAACAAGATCACTATTGAAGTTAAATTTCCCATCCCCATCATTGACGATTTATTGGATGAATTACATGGATAAATTCACTTCACCAAGCTAGATATTAATTTTGTATATCATCAAATTAGAATGAAAATTGAAGACATTATGAAAACAACATTCAAAACTCATGAAGGTCATTACGAATTTTTGGTCAAGCTTTTTTTCCTTACTAATGCACCTTCCACATTTCAAGGTTTGATGAATTCCATTTCAAAACCTTCCTTAGAAAATTTGTGTTAGTATTTTTTGATGAGATAATAATCTACAACAAGTCTTGGAAGGATCATGTTCAAGATGTTGACATGGTTCTCAAACTATTGGAGGAGAAACAATTATATGCAAAAACCTCCAAATGTGTCTTTGGAGTATAGGAGGTGGAATATTTAGGTCATATTGTATCTCATGAGGGTGTTAAGGTAGACCCTAACAAAATTAAGTCCATTAAAAAATGGAAAATCACTACAACCATAAAGCATATTCTACAATTTCTGGGGTTAACATGGTATTATTGCAAGTTTGTTAATAATTATGGGAAAATATCGGCACCTTTAACATATTTACCGAAAAAAGATGCATTTTCTTGGACTCCAAAAGCAACTAAGGCCTTTGAACATATTAAAGGGGAAATGTGACAATCACCGATATTAGCAACACTAAACTTCATAAAAACCTTTATTATGGAATATGATGCCTCGAGAAATATAATTGGTGCAGTGCTTTTATTATTTTTAATGCAAAAGGGAAGACTTCATTTCTTTGAAAGTCATCCAATCAAAGGAACGTATTTACTGAAATCTATTTATGAGAAGGAAATGTTGGAAATACTACATGCACTAAAGAAATGGTGACCTTACATAATGAGATGACACTTCAAGGTAAAAAAAGATCATGATAGCTTTAAATACTTTTCGTAACAAATATTATCTTTAGAAGAGTAGAAAAAATGGGTCACAAAGGTGTTGGGTTATGGCTTTCAAATCATCCACAAGAAGGGAAGCAAAATGTTGTTGCAGATGCACTCTCAAGAAAGGATGAGGATGTGGAAGCATTTATTTGTGCCATTTCTATTATAACCTCATATATCCACTGAGGTAGCATCTACTGAAAATGTGAAATCAATCCCTGCAATGATGGCATTTTCTCCCTTCAAATTAGTTGGAAACAAATATGTAAGCTGCTCATGGAAACCTACCTCCTCGACTCTTTGACAAAACCCTAGGAAGTTGAAATATTCAAAGTATTTTCTAATGAATGGCGAGGAAGTGATTTCACTGCAATTTTAGGGATCGTACCTTAGTATCTTCCCCCCTTTGTGGTGTTTTCTTTTCTCTAACGGTGAATAATATGCTTCCATGATTGAAACCAGAGATGATAAGAGGAAAAAAATAGGGAAAAGGAGTAAAGGGATTGTTAGCCACCAATAAAATTTGTCATATCAAATGGTGGCTAAAACATTTTTGGAGCCTTCAAGGAACAAGTTTTATTGCAAAAAAGTGTTATCTCTTGAAGACTCTTGAAGACATCATGCCCTTGTTTCAATCTTCACTATTGTTTCCATTTTAGAAATAAAAAATTATGCTGATTCCATAGAGAAAATACTGCTGCAAGATCCATTTTTCCCCTCCCTCTGCTGCAAAACTAACCTTAATTTTTACCCTTTTCTTCCTTATGAAATTCCTCCATTTTTCATTTTTCCCCATTCCCCCTTTATAAAATCCCCTTATAGAGTTTAAAACTCCTTTTTGAACTCTGCTGAAACCCCCAAATCCATTGAAAACTTGGAAAAATTTCATAAAAAATACGTTTTTGTATTATAGACTTTAGCTCCTTTGGGCTAAGTCCTAACCACTTCCCCATTATATGCCCTAGTGCTAGAACCAGGCGCTGAACCATTTGGGCACTTAATCGCATCGCAAAAATCCGAGCGCATAAGTCTATTTTCCATGTTCAAAAGTTCCGATGCGATTAAGCCTTTGTACACAACCCCCGATCCTATTATTGTTTTATACAAACCGAGTGCCCGTCGTCGGGCGCTGAAAACATTGTATATTTCATCTCCGACCCCTTATTTCCTTTTGTAAATAAAAAAACCTACTTTTTCCAAAGTTTGGTCTAAATGCGCCGAAGTTATGTTTTTTAATGGAAAAATGGGTAGATTGAAAGACCCGCATCAAAACTTCCGATGCGATTGAGTCCCTTTGTTAAAACTCCACCCCCTCCGATTTTTACTCCATATAACTTCACCCAGGACTAAGAGTTAAAGTCCCAAGCGCCAATCGCATCGCAAAAATTCCAAATGGTTAGATTGAAAAGTCCGAAGGCCCGACCTTCCGATTGCGATAGGCCCTTTTCATATATAAGCCCCGGGCCCTTTTTTGTTTTCCATATAGTCAGGTCCCCGCAGACGGGCGCCAAACCACATTATATAAACTCGCCTGATGTATATAAAACCTTTGTTTTTATTTTAATTTTGGGCTTTCATATATTATAAGGGGTCCCGCTCATTTATTGGCCAAACCCATCTCCATCGTTGATTGTTGGCCAATCCGATGGCCTGCGCAATATCGCATCGGAAGTTTTCATTAGTGCATTGACATTTTATGCCACCTCCCGATTGGCGATTCCCCGATGAAATCTTCGCTGTCGATCTGATCTGTAGATTGACGACCCACAACCAATCAAATCGGCTCCATTCAAAGTGTTTTCCTCACCGATCGCATGCCTCTGATTACATCTGGACCATCCACGTGTCCAGATCGGACGGTCCAGATTTCTTCTCCCAACCTTTGGTTATAATTTTATGCACTCCGCTCCTAATGTTTTTTCGACCAATCCCGACCGTTGATCTCTGTAGATCAACGATCCTTCTTCATCCCTCCTCCGCCTGTATATTATCTCATGTTAGCCCCAGATTTAATCCTAGCCATTCATCTGTTCTATCCAACGACTTATATAACCCCGCCGAGCCCGACCCTTGTGGGTCCTGCCTCCCTCCATAACTAATATCTGCCATTGAAATCTTGGATCCGATGACCTAGAATGAAACCGCCCATCCCGCTACTGCCCGTGCATCTATCTCATATCGCGCTCATTCTCCACCGTTGGATCTGAGACCCCAGATCCGACGGCCCACATCACAAGTCGCGTAACTTTAAGCGTGGAGGATAATTTTCAAAAATCACGCGATATAGTTGGTTTTCTGAGGCCACGTGTCAGGCAGGCACGCATATCGCATTCCAAAAGGCAAAATTCTCAACCCGCCTTTGCCGCGTGAAAACAAACCACTGTTTTCATCCCCGAAACCATTTTCCCTCTTTCCATTGGAGTTTTATCGTGTGCCTCCTCAGCCGTTGATCTCGTTGGGCGGATCTAATCTAACAACCCACGATCACCAAGGAAACCCCGAATTTTTTCAATGTGTTTTTCTTCTAAACAAAGGTTTTTAACCTTATCCTTCACATTTTCTCCATTTCTTTTTTAAGCATCCTTTCTTCCATTATACTTATCGGGTCGCTCCCGACCGTCGATATCTGCAGATCGACAGATCTGACCTATTTTCTCCCTTTGCTCTCCTTTTAACCTACTCTAAACCAATCTCAACCATTGGATGTTGCCATCCAATGACCACTCTCCCCCCCACACCTTCCGAACCAGTTTACCCAATAAATGCATGATTTCATAACAGTTGTGTGTTTTTTGTAGGATCAACTGAATTTCAAAATATTTTAAAGAGAAAAGATAAAGCTGAGGGTGACGATCCTCGGAGCTTTGTTTATTTAAAAGGAAGATCATTCCAAAGGGTTCTACACCACGTTTCATCAATGCTTCATGGGCATTGATGACATATGAGCTCTGTGTGGCCCTGCACATCAACAAGACACAGAGGATGAAATAAAAACAAAAGAGTATCAGTGTCAAAGACAAAATACAGCAGAACAAAAGATTGAAGACAATATTTGGGGATTACGACTAAGATCGATTATCAAAAGCCTAATCCTCCAAATTAAAACACAGTTAAAGAAAATAATAAGTGTTTATCAGACAGAGAGGCCTCCACCGCCACATCAGAGGAAAATTTATTCCTCTCAGCTACCACAGTGCCACCTGTAACCACAAGCATTCAAAATAGAGGCCGAATTTATTGATCAGAAAATCATATATTTGCCTCAACACAGCCGAAGAATTAATTCTGCTAAAGAAACTTAATGCAAAAAATATCATCAGAGTTATTACATCCTAAAACAGAGCCTAAAAGTCAACAAAAGCTCTCACCGAGCTTAATATTTAAATATAAATCAATTAATACAATGAAATATCTGTTCTCTTATGCACTAAGCCCTTCAAAGGCCGAGAAGCATTAATCTATATTAATTGAACCATGGAGATCTTTTATCAGATCCCACCTCCTCATTCCTTCTATAAATACTCCTATGGAAGATGAGAGGGAGGTTGTTCTTGGTTGGTTTCAGAACATTGAAATATACTTAAGCTTGAAACTTCTGATTGTAAATAGTGTTCACTGGCTCTTGAAGCTCTGCTTGTGATAGAATAGTTAGGCTAAGAAGTGAAGATGATTTCTAACATGAAACACTGGACTTAAAGCTGTAACTTGTTTGAAGCATCAATACAAGCTAATTTATGGGATCCTGGTCTATGTCGACGGTGATGTTATTTCTTATTGTGAATTGTTATTTTATTTTTGTTTTCACTTTGTCCATCTTCTCTGATAAAGAACAGCATGCATAAAGTTAGGATTTACTGTATATCAGTACCCTTCTCTGACTGATAAGATTTATCTTAATGTTTTCTTCCAATTTGTGTTATTTGGGAATGATTTAATTCAATTTCAGCAGTTAGGAATGTTGGCGTTCCCTCGTCCTTCCGTCTTAGCTAAATATTGTTCTTAAATGTTATTTTCAGCTTATGTTAAGTAGAGATGAACTAAGGAAGATATGGTGAGCCCTGGTCCTAGTTTTATCCCAAAAGACTGACTGAAAGTTTCCCTAGGAATGTGTTGAAATCTGGCTAGTTTCGAAGTACTTATCAGATCTTAGGCCATTATTTGTTATCATTTGTGTTTCCCTTTGTGTTTTAAATTTTTTTCTATTGAAATTATATTAAAGGCTGGCTAGTTTTGAAGTACTTACCAGATCCTGGATTGCTTTTATGTTATTCTTAAGTGTTTGTCAAAGGTTGGCTAGTTTCAAAGTACTTACCAGACCATGGGCTGCTCTTTGTTCTTCATCCCGTTTTTTTTATCCTTCTTATTGTATCATTTCATTCCATAAATCAACTTTAAAGAGATCCTTAGACATGATGACTCGCTTCCAGACCATCTCTTGAACCGATTGTTTCAATTAAAATCCTATTATGAATCCATAGCTCAATGTACTAAAACCTCGCATTTATCCATCTTTTTGGCCAAATCTTGTTCTATTTGCTTGCAACTTCTCACCTTTGAAACTCTTTGCACTTATAACTTCCCCTCAAACAATAATTATGCTCAACCATCCAAAAAAACAAAAACCCTTGGACCTCATCACTAGCTCACCATCATTACTCCAAAACCTAAAGATAAATCATCTTTGACCTTATTGGAGAGATCCTCTTCAGATTCAGAGGCTAGATCCCAGGAATCAGGTATGGTTGGAAATGATCTTTCTCCTCGCCGTCATACTTCACAATCTTGCTGATTACAGGGAGCTAACATTTCTGGCGACTCCACTGGAGAACTTGAGTCGAATTTTCATCTTAGGTTCCCTTCAAACTTAATAAAACCTTGTGAGTAAAAAGCAGCGTTTTCAAGCACTACTAAGTGATGGTAATCATGGTAAAACTTGTTTGAATCAATGACAAACTAGGCAAACCTTATGATTCTCATAAGACTTTATCTAACCTTGAAAAATCAGCTGGCTTAGCCATAAGAGTAGACTGTCTTTGTCTCATAACCATAGCTAAGTTGTGAAACAGATTTAAAACACTCTTAACAACCAATAGGACTAAAAAATAACTCAGAAAACCCAAAAATATTTTAGATTGGAATTCAATAAACATGGTGGTGGACCATAAAACCTTTTATCTCCAAAAGAGCTAAAAACTTCCACTTGGCGACTCCACAATCCTCAACAGACTTTAAGACTCCACTGGGAAGAACCTTTATCATTATAACATCATTCAAACTCAGTTAGAGGACTGTAGGATTAAAATTTGTGTAAAACAGATTAGTTGACCTCTTAAAAGACTGTCATATTTGGTTGAACTTTTCTTGTTTATTTGGGTCTGAAAAACACAGCATAGTGGCTCCTAGAAAGATTCATACTAGAGCCTATCCTGACCCTGACCCACCTGAGATAGTTGATAACCCATAAAGTATCCTTAGGAAGTCTCCTAAGATAAATTTTTCAACTGTTTTCAGATCACCCTTGAGAGCTATAGTTCCTGAAAACCTAACAGCTCTACAACAATCACAAGCAGATCTAATAAATCCATTTAGAACTACGTCTCTTGGTGATTTAGATCAGCTAGATTCTGAGTCTTCACTTTCATCTCTTGAAACAAGTGAACATCCTGGTAGTAGAGAAACAACACCACCTTATTCACATTTCCTTTCCAATTTAGGTGTCTCTCATCCAAGATCAGCTCAACAATCTATTCCTGGTCCATCCACATCTGTTCATCCTACATCCACTGTCCAAACCACTCCACTTCAACCCACTTTACCTTTTGTTAATCCACCTCTTGTAAATCCACCTCCACCACATATCATGGCAGCATGGTATGCTCCCTTAGTCCTTCCTGTACCATTAGTCAATCTTCCACAGGACTATCAGTCCAAAATTCCATTATATGATGCTAGTAATGCTACAACTGCATCACAACATGTGGATAAGATGAATGACTACTTTGACATAAATGAAATTGATGATGATTCTGTCAAGCTTAGATTGTTTGCTCAGAGTCTAGGGGGAGAAGTAAGAAAATGGTTCAAAGGCTTAACCCCCCATAGTATCAATGATCTCCAAGCCTTCCATCAGACATTCTTAAACAAATGGGAAGTGAAGAAGAATCCTCTCCAAGTCCTTTCTGATTACAAGAACCTCCATAGAAATCCCGGGGAAAGTGTACAAGATTATTGCACCAGATTTAACAGTGTGTATAATGCCCTTTCCCCAGATCTAAAACCTCCACAAGGCTCAGCTTTAAATAATTTTCCTGAAGGGTTTGACCTTGAGATGGCCTATCAGTTGAGAGAGAGAGATCCTGCAACTCTTGAAGAGATGTAACAAGGAGCTCTTGCTATGGAAGTTAAATTAATGGAGAGGAAAGAAAGAATGAAAAATGAGAAGAGAGTATCCTTGAAAGAGGAATCTACCCCTTCCACTTCCAACTCAAAGATGGAAAAAATGATGGAGGAGATGATGAAGAAAATGAGCATCCTTGAGAGAGCACAAGCAATTCAAAACCAAACTGCTCCTCAAAACAAAAACCATAACCAAAATCAGAATTTTAGAATGAACCAACCTCCAAACAAACCTAGGGAAGATGATCAACAAATCACTCCTCCCTTTCATCAAAACTATGTGAGTGAGGTTGAGGAAATAGATCAACCAACAGAGGAAGAAGACATCAACATGCTGGGAGTAGATAATGATGACTTTGAGGTTCATTATGATAGAAAACAAGGTCTTTACACACCCTATGATGACAAAAGAGATGATGATGAAGGTTATTATCAAGACGTGGAGAATGTCATCATAGAATCTCAAAGGGAATATGACCTTAGAAGTAAAACCAATCAACAAACTCCCAACACCAAAACCTCTGAAAAATCTTCACAAAACAGCACTGTAAATAAACCCAAAGTTGTCAAACAGAAAGACAAAACAGAGTCAGAATTCTAATAAAGTGATTGTGAGAGCAAGATGTCTGAGCTTGAATGAATACTTCTCTATGAAGTATATCTGTATGGAAAGGGTAAAGGTTTGATGATAGATCTGAATCTATGATGCACCTATGAAGAAATGATGAAGCGGGATATCTAGATCTGAAATGTATCTATATTTTCTAGATCTGTTTATGGAAGGCTTAGATCTGTGATGAGGCGAGCATCTAGGCGAACATCTGTCTGAAGCAAAAGGGTAGATCTGAACTGAATATCTGATCTGATGAAGTATGCTGCTCTGTAATGATTGAAGATCTATACGCTACTTCACCGCGGAGGAAGCACGTATATACGCGGCTTCAGCGAAGAGCAAGCGCGTATGCGCAATAAAATATACACTGAGGTATACGCTGGTTTGTGTGGACGGAAGCGCGTATATACGCGACATCAGTGAAGTAAAAGAGCGTATGCAAACTAGGGTTTGCTGAAGCAAGGGGTATGAAATATCTGATCTGTTCTGCTGTGTTTCTGCTATCTGATTTGTGTTGATAAGTATCTGTTGGTGATGTATGTCTGTTCTTAAAAGTATGGAAAGGGTCCAGTCTGAAAATATGATGAAATGTGGCCTGCAAGTGTTGTTCTATTGAAGTTGTTGGATCCAGTGTGAAAATTGATGAAACGTGGTCCAAGGTGGTGCTGAGGGTTGTAGCCTTCAGTCAGGGGGTTGTAGCTCCCTTCCAGGTGAGGCTGGTAAACGAGATCGGGGGTCGTAGCTCCCTTCCAGGTGAGGCTGGTAAACGAGATCAGGGGGTCGTAGCTCCCTTCCAGGAGAGGCTGGTAAACGAGTCAGGGGGTTGGAGCTCCCTTCCAGGAGAGGCTGGTAAACGAGCGCAGGTGGGTGCCTGCGTGCTGGTCAAGTCTGCGCCAGCACATATTTTGTAAGATGTTTTCTCTATAATAAAATATTGAAGGCTGAGCAACTGCAGCGGTGGTTTTCTCCCGATTTGGGTTTCCACCTAAAAATCCTGGTGTTCACGTGTGATGCTTTGTGTGATGGTTTATTCTGTTCTTACTGCACCTGTTTACTGCTTATTGAATATCTGAAGAATACATGATGGAATGATTTAAGTGAAGATTTAATGATATATCTAAATCTCTGTGTATACGCTATTTTCATAAAGGGGATCCGCGTATATACGCTGGTTTACTGAAGTAAAGTAGCGTATGGGTTTTTAAGGAATGAAAAGTAAAAGGATTTGATTATGCAGTAAATACTGATTCACCCCCCCCTCTCAGTATTTTTCCCAACAATTGGTATCAGAGGGTGGTCCTTCTGCAGAAGCTTGATCGCTTGAAGGAGATCCGTCGCAATGGGAAAGAAGCAAAAGAAGAAGCCCACTCAAAGAAAGGAAATATTTCAGAGAACATGGATACCAGAAATCAAAGAAGATGAATCAGATAGTGATTGGGGTCATGATTGTCTCATTGGTACAATGACTAGTGAAGAATATGCTATCGACCTAGAAGAAGCTGTCAAGATTAAAGATGAAGAAAATTCTGACCAAGCTCTACAAGTGCTCATGGCAAAGAAGCAAAAGAAGAAGGATACTCAATGTAAGGAGATGTCTCAGAAAACCGATATAGCAGAAGTTGACAAAGATGAATCTGATAGTGATCCTTGTAATCTTATCTGTACAAGCAATGATGTAGATAGTGAAAGTAATGTTGTGGATTTAAAAGAAGTTATCAAAGATCAACAAAGAATATTTAATGAGAAGGACGCTGCCTCCAAAGCCTTGGTATTTAGACTGAAAAGGATGTTCGATGATGTATACAATCGAAGTAAAGGATATCAAGCTGGAATCATCTCTCTGCAAGCAGAACTTGAAGAATCAAATGAGAAGAATGAAGGACTTGAAGCAGAAAACGTTTCTCTAAAAACAGATCTGGAAAAATCAAAAAGGAAGAATGAAGGTCTTGAAGCTGGAATCATCTCCCTACAAGCAAAACTTGAAGCATCAAGTAAGAAGAGTGAGGAACCTCTACAATCATTTGAAAAGGAAGGACTTAAAGAAGAAATCATTTCCCTCAAAGAAGACTTGGACAAATCAAATAAGAAGAATGCAGGACTTGAAGCAGAAAACATATCTCTGAAAGAAGATCTCGAAGCATCGAAGAAGAAGAATGAAGAGCTACAACAAACATGTGAAGAAAACGAAAGTTGGTTGAAAGAAGAGATTCTAAATCTGAAGGATCAAGTAGAAGATGGAAGAAGGAAAGAAGAAAGCATGACAAAGCAATGTCAAGCCTTGGAGGTTGAGGTAAACTTTCTCAAAGATAAATTAGAAGAAAAGGTTAGACTTTTGAGGTTTCAAGATAGTACTAAGATTCTGGATAATATTCTTAGTAGTCAAAGGTCTCCTTCTATCAAACTTGTTCTTGGTTTCCATGAAACTATTAAAGGTGAATCTAGCTCACAAGGAAGTGCTAAAAATTCAGAGGTAGTCAATGCAAAACCTGAAGTGTTGAAAGAAACAAAAGGTCAACCAACAATGATGAAATCTCAAAGGAAATCATTCAATAATGTTGAATGTTTCAAATGTCATAATTATGGGCATGTTGCAGCAAATTGCAGGAGCAGATCATTTCAGCCTCAAACGAACAGATTCTACTCAGAAAGGTATTCTGGTTTATTCAAGGGATATTGTTTTTCATGCAACAAGTATGGTCACAAAGCTGGTGATTGTAATAGAAGAAAGAATAGAAAAGCTCATTATGATTCTTATGTTTATTTCTCTGGCCACATGAGATTTTATGCTTGTAACAAGTATGGACATGTAGAAAAAGAATGCAGGATGAACAGATCTGGGAAAGTGGACAATTTTCAGCACACAGTTGGAAAGCTCAAGCAAATTTGGAAAATGAAGGAGGACCGATCAGAAACGTAGGGAATTCTGACCCTACTGCAGTCATCTGCTTCTGGAAGCTTACTTCTCTGATTGACTGCAGGAATGATGTGGGATACATTATGAGATTTAGTAATGTATCGTCACAAGGGGAGCAATGTATGATGTCTCTCATGGTTGATTTGATTATTCTGGTTATATGTATTTCTAACAGAACATCTGATATGAAGAAGACAGGTACAGGAAGGACAAGTCCAGGGGGAGATAAAGGAATGTGAAAATTTCTATGTTTCACTTTCCATACGCGGGTTATATTCACAAAAGCCGCGTATACACGCGAGTTTCATTAGACACAGTCGCGTATGCATTGATAATGAGAAAATTTATCTGATAGCTGAAGATCTGGAGCAGAGGTCCAGGGGGAGCATCAGTCTGACTGCTGATGATTGCACTGTTAGCATTATTCTGGTTATACTCATGATAATGAAATGATACATGGGTTCTGGTGTTGAAGATTATGGATGAAGCCTGGTTGCTTTATGATGAAGAGCATTCGTTGCTGAGATGAAAGTCTTAGTATTCAGAGATAAGGACAGATCATGCAGAGATGGTTGCTGATGACTTGCTGATAAAGGTATTCAGGATTGCACAAGTTAAGCAATAGCACTGGTTTAGGGGGAGCAGCAGGTTGAATACTAATGATTGCATTGTTGGCAATATGACTGCTTATTCTTTGGTTTTTGTGATACTCATGCTCAAATGATGATGACTTGGTACATGGTTTATTATGATGAGTTTTTGAGCCCTGGTTGCTGATAAGTATCCTTTGTACTCACACATGGATGAGTTGGATGTCATTTGATTCATAAATAAATCATGCAGAGTGTGTTACTATGGTTGAGAGATCTTTTGCCTACATATGTTACTTCATGTTAAATCTTGAAGATCATGATGATGTTGGACCACATGGATGATTGCTTGACACCTATGTGAAGATGTTGTTCTGATATGAGAATCTCTCTTGGAAAGATTGTATTGATGCTGCAAAGAATCTGAAGGCTTGGTTACTATTGTGCTGATGCTACAACCATTGGATGACGCTTGAAGACACCACTACACTGTTCTATCTATCTGTAGTCCAGGGAAGCATTCAAAAATCTCAGAAAGAAGTTGAACACTGTCTTTGCCTCACAGAGAATCAGATCTGGTTGAAATTTAGAAGATGGCATTGGATACGCGGGTTTCATGAAACACAGTCGCGTATATACGCGAGTTCCTGCACATAAAACCGCGTATGTTTGGTTGCTGGCAATTTTTGGTTGGTTCAGCTCTCTTCAGCACAGCTGCAGTGCTGTTTGGTATCTCTGATACTGTTTGGTATCTCTGGTGGTGTTCCAGTTCTCATAATTCTGTTTCTAATGTTTCGATGAAGATGCCTTGATGATTTGTTGGTGGAAGTTTTCAGGATGCACAAACTAAGGGGGAGCCTTAGTCATATGAAAAGGATGCGTGAATGCACAGATTCAGGGGGAGCTTTAGCGTTGCTGAGTATAATGCATTGTTGGCATTATGGTGGTTCTGATATATGATCTCTCTTGAGGTCTTTTTGGTATTAATTATGAGAATTCATATTTGTACTTTGATGAAAAGGTATGGTTGAGACCCATGTTGTAAAATTGTAATATTCAGTCATGTAAGGACTTGTCAATTTGTAAACCCACTTGGTTGGGTAGCTGAGTCATTTTTGTAAACCCACTTGGTTGGGTAGCTGAGTCAAATTTGTAAACCCACTTGGTTGGGTACTTGAGTCTCATATGTAAATCCACTTGGTTGATATTTGATGTAAGTATGATTCATTGGTGATAGGAACTTCATAGAGTCATGTACTTCATTGAAAATATGTTTGAAGATTCAGCATGAACTCAGGGGGAGCTTGGTCACTTCAGTATACATCAGATCTGCAGAACGCTTCTTCTACATGAGGAGAAAAAGGGGTGAGTGTGTTGGTTTTGATCCGCCCGTTGCCCTTGATGTCAAAGGGGGAGAGTGTGTTGGTTTTGATCCGCTGGTTTTACCCTTTTCCCTTGATGTCAAAGGGGGAGAATGACATGGTGTTTGAATGAAGAAAAAGAATGGTGTCACAAATGGAGAGAGTGACATGGTAAAAATAGGGAGAGTGACATGGTGTCATTGTATTCTTAATGTATCTATCTGTTGTGGTAACCAAACACCATCATGGTTGCCATCAAGTCCAAAGGTGGAGATTGTTGGAAATATGATGCAGGATGTTGTCCTTGATGGCAACCCACTGAATGAAGATGAAGACATTTGACTGTTGACATGTGTTGTCCTTGATGGCAATCCACCTGATGAAGTTATGCTTGACTTGATGGACTTAGTAAATGATGTAAATGTGATGTGATATGATGTTTGTTGACAATATGATGCTAAGTGTTGTCCTTGAAAGGAAACCCACTTGATGAAGATGATGACAACTTACTTGATGAAGTTGTGCTTGATAGAATATGTCCTTGATGAAGGAAATCTAATGTATCTACAGTATAAACAGAAGGCAATGAAGAAAGGAATTCATCATGTGCTAATTCTATGATGAAAAAGAGTATGTCTCTAGGTATACGCGGATTGGCCTAAGGGAAGTCGCGTATGCACGTGGAAAAGAACGTGCCAAGTCACATATGGGCTAAAGCGCTCAAAAAGTGCAAAACCAAGGGTAACCACCATGGTATTGACCCATTGTATTGGGTAATGATCCGCCTAATTGACCTCGTCCAGATAGTTTTGGGCTTATGGTATTGTTTTGGTCCATGGTATTGAAAAAGGGGCTCATGGTATTGAAAAAGGGTAAACCTATATAAGGAGAAGAAATTCATTGTGCAAATGAAGTGAGTGAGGGCAAGATGTCTGAGCTTGAATGAATACTTCTCTCTGAAGTATATCTGAATGGAAAGGGTTACACTTGAATGATAGATCTGAATGTATGATGCACCAATGATGAAATGATGAAGCGGGATATCTAGATCAAATGTATCTATATTTGCTAGATCTCGTTTATGGAGTGATGAGATTCGTGATGAGGCAAACATCCTGTCTAAGTAAAGGGTTGAATCTGAATCCGAATATCCGTTCAAGAAGTATGCCGTTTCTATATAAATAGATTGAAAGATCTATACACTACTGGTAAGAGAGGAAGCATCGTATATACGCGGGTTTCATGAAGATAAGCGCGATGCAACAAAATATAATCGAGGTATACACTGGTTTGTGTGGACGGAAGCGCGTATATACGCAACATCAGTGAAGGGAAAGCGCGTATGCAAACTAGGGTTTACTGAAACAAGGGGTATGAAATATCTGATCTGTTCTGCTGTGTTTCTGCTATCTGATCTGTGTTGATATGTATCTGTTGATGATGTATGTTTGAGCTTAAAAGCATGGAAAGGGTTCGGTATGGAAATATGATGAATTGTGGCCTGCAAGTTGTGTTCTATTGAAGTGGTTGGATCCAGTGTGAAAATTGATGAAACGTGGTCCAAGGTCGAGCTGAAGGTTGTAGCCTTCAGTGTGGGGTCGAGCTCCCTTCCAGGTGAGGTCAAACGAGACTGGGGTCGTAGCCCTCTCCAGGTGAGGCCGGTAAACGAGATCTGGGGTCGTAGCTCCCTTCCAGAGAGGTCGGTAAACGAGTCGTGGGTTGGAAGAGTCTCAGACTCAAGACATATGTTGTAAGATGTTTTCTCTATAATAAAATATTGAAGGCTGAGCAACTGCAGCGGTGGTTTTCTCCCGACTTGGGTTTCCACCTAAAAATCCTGGTGCTCATGTGTGATGCTTTGTGTGATGGTTTATTCTGTTCTTACTACACATGTTTACTGTTTATAGAACATCTAATAAATGAATGATGGAATTATGTAAGTGAAGAACTAATGGCATGATTAGATCTCTGGGTATACGCGAGTTTCATGAAGGATATCCGCGTGTATACGCTAGTTGGCTTCAACAAAGTAGCGTATGGGTTTTAGAGAATGAAAAAGTAAAAAGTTTGAATATGCTGTAAATACTGATTCACCCCCCCCTCTCAGTATTTTTCCCAACACTTCATTCTTACTCTTTTCCAATAAGTTAATCTCCATAACAAGAGCCCCCTTTCGTACATCTTCAAGAGCAGGTGGTCTCTTTCTCTGGGCGTGATGTGTG
>JAXQQM020059643.1:0-23238 GCA_034641835.2 Pinus albicaulis
TACGTGATTGAAAATGCAACAAGATGATGGAGCTTTGTGAAATGAAGTCACCTTCACTAAGTGGGCCCGCAGGCTATTTTTGGCGCAAAGTCTATTTTTAGACTATGTCTATTTTTAGACATATGGATCATGGTCTATGAGTTGCAGGATGCTATTTATGGATGATTGATCAAGTTGGTAAAAATAGATGGACCTCTATTTTTAGACATTGGGCGGAATCTATTTTTAGACTGCCAGGCTAAAAATAGAACAGTCAAATATTATTAACCCTTAATAATATTTAGACTATAAACATTATCTTATCCTCTTGGAGCACTTCAATTTGATGCTTGGATGTGGCACATGCAGCTAACAGAAGGAAATACGCTTTTCCTAAGGGTTAGTTGAGCTATTGCATGGTTGACTTCAGTTAGAACTCATGTGGCAGAGTTTGGTGGAGTTGATGAGACAGTTGGTGGAGTTGTGTTTGATTTAACTTAGTTGAACTAGTTGTATTTAGTCTAACTGATAAATACACTAGTGATGAGTGGTGTGAATTAATTATTAATTAATTCACTAATTATTAACTCATAAATCAACTAAAGAATACATCAGTTGATTGCAGTGCATGGACAGTTCAGTGGAGACCAGTGTTAGAGGTGGGTGAAAGGGTGAGTCTACTATCAATTGTGACTATAGCTGTGCATGGGATTTGCACACACATTGATTGAGATTGCCAATGAGGATTGCGCAGTACAAGCCAGTGGGATTCGAACTTGGATCTCATCATTATTCATCTTGGATTGCGCAGTAGAGGCAGGCAGACTTGTGGAGGAGATTTGAACTTGTGACTTGTTCATATCTGAGCTAGTTTGTGTGTAGCATGTGAGATAGTGCTGAGAGCTGTGAGGAGATTTGTGCTATGTATTGTTACATGTTCTCTATCATTATAATATACAGATAGTTGGGGGTTTTCAGCTGTAAGATTTCCCCATTACATACTGTGTTATATGTGTGCTTGATTATGTTTTAATGTGCGCATGCGACTGCTTCTATTTCTACAAATTGATGATCAATTCTAGAAGAGGTTATGTATTATGCATGAAGCTTAAATAGTGTGTAATCGGGATAATCTCGGTGAATAATTCAGCTATTATTCAAACTTATACATGGTATCAGAGCGAAATTGATCATCGGATCTATTACAGTGATTACAATTTATTTCGGTAGACAGAGTCTGTAAGCGGGCCAGGTAGCCTCTGGATCCATCCTTTCTTTGAAAGGTGATATATCCAGTAAACGCCCCTACAGTCGATCTCTATGCTAGAAATACTTTGGTGCTAGAAATACTTGTTCTCACAAATCAGAGACGATTGAGTTTTGAAGCGGTAGAATTAATTCTGTTGATGTTTTCTTATTGAAGTCAAAATGTCCAACGGATTGCGATTGGAGTATGCCCTTGAGGGCAGCTCGAATTATATCGCATGGAAGTACAGGATGGAGGCGGTGTTAGATGACAACGGGTTGAAGGATTTCATAGATGCTGAAATCCCAAAGCCTACTGATGCTGCTCAAGTTGAGGCTTGGCAAAAGAAGACAACAAAGTGTCGAAGGATTCTGTTGGAGGGCGTGAAGGATCACATTGTATCCAGCCTGCATGGAAAAGCTTCTCCATACTTGATGTGGAAAGTGTTGACAGATTTATTCCAAAGCAAGAGCGACCAGAGGAAGTTGGCGCTCAAGGATAAACTCAAACACATAAAGATGGAGAAAGGTGACAGTATGCCCAAGTACCTCACGAAGTTCATCCAATGCAGGGATGAGCTGGGAAGTGTGGGGGTGACTGTAGATGATGAAGAATTGGTGAGCTTGGCTCTCCTTGGTCTTCCGGGGATTGGCATTCCTACTGGGAGAAAGGTCAATGAGTCGGGAGAAATTTCCCGGGATGGGAGCGACTATGGTCGGATCTTGTGCAAGAGGAGATAAGGCGAAGTACCGGACGGATCTTCATCAAAGGCATCGATGAAGAAAATTGCGCTGGCTGCCAAAGCAAAGAGGAAGAGCAAGAAAGTTTCTTGTGCAGTGCGAAAGGAAAGAAGCGAGGACATGTGGCTGAGGTCCAAGGTGATGCTCTTATCTTTAGGACATTATGCCACAAATTGTCATGAGAAGAAGAAAAATAAGCAGGCTGTTGGATATGCAGCTGGAGAGGCCTTAGCCTCGCAGTTTGAGCTGGATTTTTCGCTGATCGCATGCTTGGTCTCAAGTGTGATGGGATCAGTATGGTTCTTGGATAGTGGTGCGTCTTTTCACATGACGGGAGATCAAGATTTTTTTTCAGATCTGGATGAGAAAGATCTTGGAGTGCACATCGAGATGGGCGATGATGGTAGATACAGTGCGACCGGTATCGGTACCATTTCCTTTGAGAGGGAGTCTGGTAAACCCTTCGTATTGAAGGAAGTGATACATGTTCCAGGATTGAAGAAGAATCTTATCTCTGTGGCGATGTTAGAAGACAAGGGATATGATGTTGTCTTTAGCGAGGGAAAGGCTTTCCTGCACAGTAAGACAACTGGAGAAACTCGGAAGATAGGGGTTCGAGTCAAGAACCTTTATCAATTGCAAGTAGATGGCTGCGCAACAATGGCATGCAAAGCAGAAGGAGTGGTGAGTCGGGATGATGGCGAGCTATGGCACCGGAGATTGGGCCACCTTCACCATGGAGCTTTGAAGATACTGCAGCAGATTTCTACTGGGCTTCCTAAGGGTACTCTTGCGTAGTCAGATTAGTGCAAGGGATGTACCTTGGGAAAATTTGTGAAAGCCACCTTTCACGAGAGGATAGTTGATAACACGACAATCCTTGAGAGAGATTCACCTGAGCGTGTGGCCAGACCCTCTCGGTAAGCCGACGACAAGCACTGGTACTATGTGATCTTTTTTGATGATTTTTCTCGGAAGTGCTGGATCTTCTTCATGCAGAAGAAGAGCGAGACATACTCAAAGTTCTGTGAGTTCAAGGCACTGGTTGAGAAAGAATCAGGGAAGCAGGTGAAGGCTATTAGGAGCGACAATGGTGGTGAATTCATCTCTGGCGAATTCAAGGACTTTTGCAGCGCAGAAGGAATTCGAAGAGAGCTCATAACACCTCATAACCCACAGCAGAATGGGGTTGCTGAGCGGAAGAACAGAACGATCGTGGGTGCTGCACGGGCGATGTTGCATGATCAGGGCCTACCCATTCACTTGTGGGCGGAGGCATGCAATACTGCAGTATATGTGCAGAACCGTTGTCCTCATAAGATACTTGGCATGAGTACACCCGAGGAGGCGTTTTCTGGTAAGAGGCCTGATATTTCCCATTTGAGGATTTTTGGTTCACCTGTTTACATTCATGTGACGAAGGATGCCAGGAAGAAGTTGGAGCCGACCGCAGAGGTTGGGATATTTGTGGGGTACACTGATACGCCCCACAACTATCGTGTGTATTTTCCAGACAGTCGCAAGACTGTTGTGCGACGGGATATCAAATTT
The DNA here is from genome assembly GCA_034641835.2 of Pinus albicaulis. NCBI lineage: Eukaryota > Viridiplantae > Streptophyta > Pinopsida > Pinales > Pinaceae > Pinus > Pinus albicaulis. The sequence continues at coordinate 3,517 of JAXQQM020059643.1, forward strand.
CAGGAGGAGAAAGCCTTGAAGTGTTCGCTTGAGAGGGAGCCACACTTGCATGCAGATGAGGAGCTATTAGTTCCTAAGGATGAGCTTTAGGATGTGGATCAGCCACAAGATGAGGTTCATGGAGTGGAAGAGACCACTCATGCAGCGCCAACATCGAGAGGGTGGAAGCGCTCTCACGAGCCCAGGGGCGGCTCGAAGATGCGAGAAGGTTGTAGGACCACCTACGACACGGCGCGAACGAGAGGCAGTCACGGACATTATCTTTGGATACATGGCTCTTGTGAGCAAATGTGTCGTGAAAGCGAAACCATCTTTCGGCAGAATGGGGCCCACATGGGTAGATGCCATGGTGGAAGTATGATTCGATTGGCTCGAGAAGCTTCGTGCATGGGGGTGTCCCAAGGCCGGAAGAAAAATCGGTGGTGGGGTTCGAGATGGATCTACAAAGAGAAACGGGCGGTGACGGGAGTGTGGAGAAGTACAAGGTGAGATTTGTTGCCCGTGGCTTTTCACAGATCGAGGGGATTGACTATGAGGAGACCTTTGCACATGTCGCAAGGTACTCTTCCATACGGACGATCCTTGCTCTCTCAGCGCAGATGGGGTGGCACATTCATCAGATGGATGTGAAGACTGCGTTCCTCAATGAAGTCATTGAGGAGGAGGTGTACATAGAGCAGCCTGAAGGTTTTGAGATCTTCAGCAGTGAGTCGCATGTGTGCCGACTCAAGAGAGCACTGTACGGGCTGAAGCAAGCACCTCGTGCTTGGTACACACGGATAGACAGTTATTTCACCGAACTTGGATTCTCCAAGAGTGAGGCGGATCCTAACCTATACCAGATTGTGGTGGAGGGTAAGTTGCTGATCATTGTACTTTATGTAGATGATTTTATTTTGACGGGTGATGAGCTGTTGATACTTTCATGCAAGGAGGATCTTGCTAGAGAGTTTGAGATGAAGGACTTGGGCCTCCTTCATTATTTTCTGGGATTGGAAATTTGGCAGCGCAGTGGTGGACTGTTTGTTTCTCAGGGTAAGTATGCCCGGGAGATACTGGAGAAGTTCAACATGCATGGCTGCAAGCCTGTTGATACTCCTCTTCCTGGAGGGTGGAGGAAGGAGGATGCTACTTCAGCGGAGGTAGTGGATGCCACTGTTTATCGACAGTTGGTGGGGTCGCTTATGTATCTGGTCAATACACGACCCGATATATGCTATGCTGTTAACTAGCTTTCACAAGCTATGGTTAAGCCTACCAAGCTCTTCTGGAAGGCAGGCAAGCATGTATTGCATTATCTTAGAGGCACATCGGGATATGGATTGTGGTACAGACATGAGGATGAGGTGAAGCTATGTGGCTTCACGGATGCAGATTGGGCAGGGAGCCCAACGGACAGAAAGAGAACATCTGGAGGGATCTTCAGTATCGGGTCGACAGCAGTTTCTTGGTACAACAGGAAGCAGAGATCCGTGGCACTCAGTTCAGTAGAGGCTGAGTATATGGCAGCAAGCTTGGCTGCATGCGAGGCCATATGGATGAGGAAGATCCTAGTCAGGTTGTTCGGGTCACACTTGGAGCCTACTGTGATTTATTGTGATAACCAGAGTTGCATTAAACTCTCAGCTAATCCAGTATTTCATGATAGATCCAAACACATCGACATCAGGTACCATCATATCATATATTGTGTGCAGCGGAGAATCATGTTACTTTCATACATTCCCACGGAGGATCAGGATGCTGATATCTTGACGAAGGCGCTCACCAGGAGCAAATTCGAATACCACAGAGGCAGGATAGGGGTTGCAGATAATCCATATCTTGTTGAGAGGGAGTGTTGAAAATACAACAAGATGATGGAGCTTAGTGAAATGAAGTCGCCTTCACTAAGTGGGCCCGCAGGCTATTTTTGGCGCAAAGTCTATTTTTAGACATATGGATCATGGTCTATGAGTTGCAGGATGCTATTTATGGATGATTGGTCGAGTTGGTAAAAATAGATGGACCTCTATTTTTAGACATTGGGCGGAATCTATTTTTAGACTACCGGGCTAAAAATAGAACAGTCGAATATTATTAACCCTTAATAATATTTAGACTATAAACATTATCTTATCCTCTTGGAGCACTTCAGTTTGATGCTTGGATGTGGAAAATGCAGCTGAAAGAAGGAAATATGCTTTTCCTAAGGGTTAGTTGAGCTATTGCATGGTTGACTTCAGTTAGAACTCATGTGGCAGAGTTTGGTGGAGTTGATGAGACAGTTGGTGGAGTTGTGTTCGGTTTAACTTAGTTGAACTAGTTGTATTTAGTCTAACTGTTAAATACACTAGTGATGAGTGGTGTGAATTAATTATTAATTAATTCACTAATTATTAACTCATAAATCAACTAAAGAATACATCAGTTAACTGCAATGCATGGACAGTTCAGTGGAGACCGGTGTTAGAGGTGGGTGAAAGGGTGAGTGTGGCTATCAGTTGTGACTATACTTGTGCATGAGATTTGCACACACATTGATTGAGATTTCCAATGAGGATTGCGCAGTACAAGCTAGATGGATTCGAACTTGGATCTCATCATTATTCATCTTGGATTGCGCAGTAGAGGCAGGCAGACTTGTGGAGGAGATTTGAACCTGTGACTTGTTCATCTTCCGTGCTAGTTTGTGTGTGGCATGTGAGATAGTGCTGAGAGCTGTGAGAGCTTTGTGCTATGTATTGTTACATGTTCTCTATCATTATAATATACAGATAGTTGGGGGTTTTCAGCTGTAAGATTTCCCCATTACATACTGTGTTATATGTGTGCTTGATTATGTTTTAATGTGCGCATGCGACTGCTTCTAATTTCCGCAAATTGATGATCAATTGTAGAAGAGGTTATGTATTATGCATGAAGCTTAAATAGTGTGTAATCAGGATAATCTCGGTGAATAATTCAGCTGTTATTCAATTTTCTACATTAAATGGGGTGTCCATAAGCTTCCCTGAGCATTTGTGGCACAACCCTCTTAGAAGTCATTTTCTGTCCCTGAAACCTTTTATAATGTCTCCAACACATATCAATCATCCAAAATAGGATATTCATTTGCTCAGAATGAGCTCTAACTCCCCAATCTAGGCCTCCATCACCTGGTGGCCCTAGGCTCCCCGAAACTTCCCTGTGGCTTCTTCAGCTCTATAAGTCTCCAAATGGCTCTAAAATCCCCTCCAATGGATTCAAAATTTCCAAAATAGTAAGAAATGAATATTCACTTGCTGCAATTGGCCTCTGGCTACTCTGGTTATGCCTCCAACACCTAGTGGCACCGTGTGGCTCTCGGCTTGCTGAAAAATTCCTTGTAGCATCTTGGCCTTTAGAAGTCTCCAAATTCTTCTTCAAACCCCATCATTGGATTCAGAAGGTTCAAGATAGTTATAAATTACTATTGGTTTCTTGAGAATGGCCTCTGGCTGCCCTTGCTAAGCCTCATTCTCCTATTGGCTCCTAGTGGCCCTGATGGCCCTTGGAACTTCTCTGAATCATCTCTGCCTTCATAAGTCTCCAAATGCATTTGAAAACCCCATCATTGCATTTACAAGTTTCAATATAGTTAGAAATGACTATTGGTTTCCTAAGAATGGCCTTTCGTTGCCCTAGCTAGGCCTCATTCTCCTGCTGGCTCCTGGTGGCCCGAGTGGCCCTTGGAACTTCTCTGAAGAAAAATCATGCTCAAAAGTACTCAGCTGGCTATCCAAACATCACCAATGGCTCCAGAATGCTCCAATTACATCATAAATACTCTTCATTCACCCAGAATGGTCGAAAATTGAGTCTCCTACTCTTTTTCCCAGTTACACCTAGAAAAACTCCACTAAAAGTGGAGGACTCCACTTAATTGGAGTTAAAATAGTGATTTTCGCTCAAAAAGGCACGTTTTTCCAAACCACCGCTGAAATTAAATGTCGTGGTTGGGGTGGCCACATGCACACCTTGAACCTGCGGGTTTCATAACCATTAGTGCTTTATCTGCACATTTACTTGACGGTTTTTGGTTGGGCACATGCACCCACCTAACACGGTCATATAACCGTTGGATGGGCGGAACTTGCGGTAATGACTGTGGGTTGAAAACAAAACTGTAGTTGAGTTGGAGTTTGCGAAGATCGTTGCTGAAACCACACTGTGTAACATCGCCATGTCACAATGGTTGCAGACTACTGGTGAAGATGGTTTAACTTGGCGGTTTTCATAATTGTGCGGTTTTTTGTTATAACATGTGAACACCAATGGGGACCGCTGGCAGGTTAGGACTGTCGGCGGTCCCCAACCCCCAATGCAAATTGTATCAAACGTTATAGAACGTGCAACCCTTAAGGTTAAGAAACAATTTGTAGCGCAAATAGTGGAGACTTATACATGCCTACCGGAGGTCGCGAGATTGAGCCCTGTGGACCTCAACCCAAAATTTTACACATTAGTTCAAGGGCCACGTGGTGACCTCAAGCCTAGCCATGTGGAACCTTCTAATTGGCCCACAAACATAAATGTACAACCATTTAACCAATCAAATGGCGCCACTTGTCAACCTTTGGTTAGCCCGGAAGGAATATTCTAGGGGAATATTTTGAGGAATATTCCAAGAATATTCCCTGGAACATTCTTTTTTACTGACTGTTCAAATGCCCATTCAACCCTGGTCAACTGTCGAAATTTGCAGTTTACTAGACTTTTCAAAACGTGATAACTTCTTCATACGGTGTCAGTTTTTCGAACTGTTTGTGGCGCCAGAATCAGGAAGAAGAGATATATCCGATCGCTCACATTCAACACCCTTTTGAAAACCTTTAAATTTGAGTTATCACTTAGGTCCCGATCCAAATCTGATCACTCCTTCCCACTGAAGAGATTTTGGACCCACAAAAGCTGATGATTATCTAACTTGAACTTCACATTTTGTTTCTTTCAAGTTATAAACTAAAATTCATGCATACATGATTGATATTTTCATCTACGTACAAAGGAATGTATGTATTACTAGGTCAAGAAGTCAAACCACTTCTTCTCAAGCCACTTCCATGGCGATTTTTCTTGTTGAATATCTTCATCTTGTGAATCATCTGGATTCACATCAATGATGGAATATTTGGTCCATTCTCGCCAGTATTTATATCCTCTTGCTTAAAATTCTTGGGATGATTGGTTGGATGCAGTGTCCAACATTGGGCAATGAGATGTTCCTTCTTCTGGAAATGTGTGCAAATCTTTTGCATCTTTTGTTCAAGTCGCCTTCGCTTTGACTGTTTCCTGTATGCCTTCATTCTCTTCCAACATCTTGAAACTTCATGGTTACACAAAACACAATAGGGACAACAACTATTTCTTCCATTCATGCATGCAGATTTGTCATGCTTAACATAATCATAAACAACTTGATTATGAGAAGAATTATACCTTGAATGTTTCTTTGCATGTCCATATTTTCTACCTTCGTGAGAAGATGAACTTGAAGAGGTTCCAGCTCTCTTTTTAAGACCAACATCAGTGTTCATGTCTTGATAGCTGTCAGAACTCTCTTTCTCGCCATAAGTTGCATGTCTACAAACTTCTTGTTGCAACATGGGTTTCAAACAATGGCATTCATCTTGAATACAAACTTGACATGTTTTTGGTTTTGAACCTGCAACAAAAGTTCTTCTTGGAACTGTCTCAAGTGCCTTCATGGCTTTAGAGTTTTTGCCATAAGGTTGAACATAGACTAGACCAAACTTCTTAGGCCTTTCCTCAACCATAATAGGCTCAATCATTCCTTATGTATGTTTTCCTAGACACTTGCCTTCATAGCCCATTTTTAACATCAATTTGGACCGTATATCTCTAGTGAGTTTTTCAAATGAACCTACACATCTATCTAAAGAGGAAATTGAAGAAAAATTTCAGTGATTTACCTCTGCTTCAAGCATGTGCTTGGTTAAGGCCTCTTGGGCATGATGGAGTTTCATCTCCATCTCATGCATTCTTTTAAGAAGTCATTCTTTCTCTTTCTTAATAGCAACCAGTTGCTCATGAAATCTATTGCTTTCCCTTACATCTTCATACAAACTTTGCACCATATCCTTCAGGATGTAGAAGTCATGCTTCATCTCTTTATCAAAGAGTCTTTCAAAGGAGGAGGACTTATAAACCTCACTTTATGAAGTTTTCATCATTATATAAATGAATTAAATAACTTTAAAAACAATTCACAAAGCTTCAAAAACAATTGAGAAATCTTCTTAACAATTTGGTCATAGATTCAAGCTCTTCTCTACAGCTTCTATCTCTTCTTCAAGCAACCTCTTTTGCAAAAAATCCCTCTTGTGATTCAAGGTTTTCCTTGAGTTCCTTTGGGTAAGGATAATGATTCAGCCTTCTTCCTTCTTGTCCTCTTCTGGACTTAGCTAGTAGTAGCTCCCCTTCATCTCTAGCAAACTCAAACTTGTAAGCATCAATCAATTTGCAAACAGTTAAATTCTTTGCACTGTTAAACACCTTAAAGAAAAACAAGCAAGAAAGAAACATTGTGCTCTGTCAAGAAAGCAACCTAGTGCTCTAATTCCACCTTATCTAAAATGGGTGGCTAACTTGTTATGCTATGCAAGCACCTCCCACTCAATTAAAACAAATTAATATCTTTCTTATGCATGCATGTGCGGAATTGCATACTTGAATAAGGTGTATGTGTTTTAACTTTTTAATGCTTTATGTGTGAGGAATTAAAAATTTGCTTAGGATTATTAAAAGCATGTACAACAACCATAAATTGCAGCAAATTAATCATCAACACATAACATCAAACATAATAAAGTATTTCACCCATATTTCTTGGGCTACGTCTCCTTGAGCCTTCCTCAATTGTCTTGGCTCTTTGGGATTAATATGGAAAATTTATTTTACAAGTGACTACTCAACTCCAATTGTTGTTTGAACTATACCAATGGGTTTAGAATACCATCATACCCATGGATTGACTGCTAACTCTCTAGAAATGGACCTAGGATCCTATGGGGCTTAACCTCTACTTGTTCTTAAGCTTCCCGAGCTTCTCTCGTGGACAAACTCTTCTTAGAAGCAATTTTATGTCCTAGAAAACTTTTCTACTATCTCTAGCACATATCATTCATCCATTATAGGTTGTTCATTTTCTCAGAATGAGCTCTGGCTCCCCAATCTAGGCCTCCATCACCTGGTGGCCCTGGGCTCCCCGAAACTTCCATGTGGCTTATTCGGCTCTAGAAGTATCAAAATGGATTTTAAAGTCCCTCCAATGGATTCATAATGTCAAAAATACTCATAAATGACTATTCACTTGCTTAAATTAGCCTCTGGCTTCTCTGGTTATGCCTCCAACACCTGGTGGCACCTTGTGGCTCTAGGCTCGCTGAAAAATTCCTATAGAATATTTTCATTCAGAGTCTCAAAATTCTTCTAAAAACCCCATCATTGCATTAATAAGGTTCAAGATAGTCATAAATAACTACTGGTTTCCTGATAATAGCCTCTGGCTACCCTGGTTAGGCCTCATTCTCCTGTTGGCTCCTGGTGGCCCTCGTGGCCCTTGGAACTTCTCTGAAGCATCTCAGCCTTCAAAAGTCTCCAAATTCTTCTGTAAACCCCTTCATTGGATTCATAAGGTTCAAGATAGTCAGAAATGACTATTGGTTTCCTAAGGATGGCCTCTGGCTGCCCTGGCTAGGCCTCATTCTCCCGTTGGCTGTTGGTGGCGCTAGTGGCCCTTGGAACTTCTCTGAAGAAAAATCACGCTCAAAAGTCCTCAAATGGCTCTGAAAACCTCACCAATGGCTCCATAATTCTCCAATTAGCTAAGAATGACTCTTCATTCACCCAGAATGGTCGAAAATTGAGTCTCCTACTCTTTTTCCCAGTTACACCTAGAAAAATTCCACTAAAAGTGGAGGACTCCACTTAACTAGGGTTAAAATAATGCTTTCCGCTCAAAAAGGCGTGTTTTTCCAAACCACTGCCAAACTTACCTGCAAAATTAAATGGCGCGGTTGGGGTGTCCACATGTGCACCCCAAACCTGCGGGTTTCATAACCATTAGTGCTTTATCTGCGCATTTACTTGATGATTTACGGTTGGGCACCTGCACCAACCTAACACAGTCACATAACCGTTGGATGGGCGGAACCTGTGATAATGAATGTGAGTTGAAAAAGGAACTCTAGTTGATTTGGAGTTTGCAGAGACCATTATCGAAACCGCGTGGTGTAACATCGCCATGTGACAATGGTTGCATACTGTTGGCAGAGACAGTTTAACGCGGCGGGTTTCATAACTATGTAGTTTTTTGTTATAACATGTGAACACCAACAGGGACTGCTAGCGGGTTGGGACCACCGGCAGCCCCCAACCCCCAATGTAGATTGTATCAAACGTTAAATAGAATGCACAACCTTTAAGGTTAAGAAACAACTTGTAGCGTAGACGGTGGAGACTTATGCGTGCCTGTCGGAGGTCGCAGGGTCGAGCCCTTCGAACCTCAACCCAAAATTTTACACAGTAGTTCAAGGGCCACGTGGCGGCCTCAGCGCTAGCCACATGTCACCTTCTGATTGGCCCACAAACATAAACGTAGAACCATTTAAAAAATATTGTAAACCTATGGTTGGCCCAGAAGGAATATTCCAGGGGAATATTCTGAGGAATATTCCAGGGGAATATTCTGAGGAATATTCTAGGGGAATATTCTAAGGAATATTCTAAGAATATTTCCTAGAATATTCTTTTTTGTTAACTATTCAAATGCCCAGCCAACCCTAGTCAACTATCGAAATTTGCAGTTTACTGGACTTTTCAAAATGCGATAACTTATTCATGCAGTGTTGGTTATTCTTTTTTTGTTATAACATGTGAACACCAACGGGGACCAATAACGGGTTGGGATTGCCAACGATCCCCAATCCCCAATGCAGATTGTATCAAACGTTAAATAGAACGTGTAACCCTTAAGGTTAAGAAACAACTTGTAGCGCAGACGGTGGAGACTTATGTGTGCCTCTCGGAGGTCACAGGGTCGAACCCTTCGAACCTCAACCCAAAATTTTATGCAGTAGTTCAAGGGCCACGTGGCGGCCTCAGGCCTAGCCACGTGGAACCTTCTGATTGGCCCACAAAAATAAATGTACAACCATTTAACCAATCAAATGGCGCCACTTGTCAACCTAGGTTGGCTTGGAAGGAATATTCTAGGGGAATATTTCGAGGAATATTCTAGGAATATTCCCTGGAATATTCTTTTTTGATGTCTGTTCAAATACCCAGTCAACCCTGGTCAACTACAAAATTTGTAGTTTACTGGACTTTTCAAAACACGATAACTTCTTCATATGGTGTCGGTTTTTCAAATCATTCACGGCGCCGGAATCAGGAAGACGAGATCTATCCGGTTGCTTAGGTTTGGCACACTTTTGAACACCTTGAAATTTGAGCTATCACTTGGGTCGTGATCCAAATTTTATCATCAATTCCTCTAGATTCATGTGAACCTTATATTTTTACCTTGCCCCATTATCCCACTGGACTTCCAGACTTGTGTAATTTTTTCTCCTCAAGTCAAAATATTAAATATCCTAACATTGTTGAAAAGGAGGAATCAATAGCCTCCCTGCCTAAAAATTTGAAAACAATGACAACAATAATAAATACAACTATCCCTAATGACTCTGTGGATCTACAAGTTCAATACTTTGAGTAGGTTACTATTTTCCATGAATCTTATAACACTACCATGTCCTTTGCTATACCAGTTGGACCTCTAGCTCAGAAATTGAGAAATAAGGATAGGAATATTGAAAAGTTAAGAATACAAATTGAATAATTTAAAGTTATTAACATGTATGTCAAGAATGGAAACATTGTTTTGAAATCCAGGAAGGAAGATCTAAAGAGGGAAGTTGAATAGTTATCCAAGGAAAACAAGAAACATTAGAAGTTAGCCATGAAGGGATATAGACAAAATTCTATTTGCAAGTATGAAACAATAGTATATGAAAGAAACTTAAGGTTGTAAAAAGAGTAGGTGGGGCTAATGTTAGCACTAACATTCGTGGTCAATGAGGCCACAAATGTAGATATTAACGTGTACATTCTAAATTTCTCGTGAAATTTACTAAATCACAAGACTAGAAGCTACTTTACTAATCTGTAGAAGCAAATTCATGATTGAGAACAGATATCATTAACATGAAAAATAAAACATCACACATGCACTGAGATTTATCTGGGGAACAGAAACTGCTCGAAACCCCTTACTATTTGTATTGCATTAATCAAATAATATAGATGAATACAATATGCTTTCTCAAGCTTGAGCTCAACCTGCACCTGTATATTCTATCCTATGCCTGACTGACTGGACCTGACCAATACTTATCCAAATTTTCAAGCCTCCAAGATCTTATTTCATTGCATTTTTCATTGAGGAATTAGCCCCTATTTTTTTGTGGAAATTCCTCAATTGGATTGCGCATTTCCTGTAGGCCCATTCTTTGACTACATGCACCATTTCTACACATGGAACTAATCTACAACTAATAGTACACTTTCTTGGAATCTCCATCTCAACTGGGTAACTCGAATTATCTGCATGCATCAGTTATTTTTGGTTGATTGATTAGTTAATTGGATGACCACTAAGTGTGATTGAAGTTACATTGCACAACTTGACCTTCCACTAGTTTCCCCAACAATTGGAACTAGTTTAATTCACAATAAGTCAAATTAACTGAAATATATTGCTACATATTAGCAATCAATCATACTAAAATTAACTCAAATTTACTAAGTTAACTGAGTGACAAGTGCCATGTCACCTTAGTTAAATACCTCCAAGATTCTGTTGATGTGGAAATTTAAATTTTCTCTAGTTTGACCAAGGAAATGTCAAACTAATATTTTCTTGCTACATTTTCAACACTCCCTCTAAGAAACATAGGGATTATATACCACCCCAATCCTGCCTCTATGTAACTCGAATTTTCCGTTTGAAAAATCCTTTTTCAAAATGTCTGCACCTATTTCCTCTATTGGAATGTATTGCAACAACATGATCCACCTATGCACACAATCTCGTAGATGGTGATATTAGATATCTATGTGTTTGGATTGATAGTCAAAAACAATATTTTCAGATAGCTTGATGAAACTCTTATTATCACAGTAAATCACAATAGGATCCATCATCTAACAAAATTACCCAAAAAGAATCTTTCTCATCCATATTGTCTCACATGTTTCTTGACTAGCAGGCATGTACTCTGCTTCTGCTAAGTTGAGTGCCACAGATCTTTGCTTCATGTTGTACCAAGAGGCTGTTGTGGACCCAACACTTAAAATTCCTCCTGATGTGCTCTTGCATTTTGATGGAATCCCCGCCGAATCTGCATCTATAAAGCCACATAGTTCACTCCCTTAGTCTGTTTGCACCATAGTCTAAAATTAGTAGTGCCTCTGAGGTACCATAGAACATGTTTATCATCCCTTGAAAATAATTTGGTTAGTCGAACAATACTACATAACACATGTATGGTCGTCTGCTCACCAGATACATGTGTAAAACCACCACCAACTACCTGTAAACAGTAGCATCCACGTCATCACCTAAAGTGGCATCCTCCTTCCTCTAGTTGGTCACTAGAGGAGTCTCGAGGGGCTTGCAATTATGCATGTGAAACTTATAAAGTATCTCATTGGCATACTTTCCCTGAGAGACAAATAGCTCCACTTCTCATTGCCATACTTCCAAACTAAGGAAATAGTGCATGAGACCCATGTCCTTCATTTCGAACTCTCTTGCAAGGTCCTCCTTGCAAGATTTCAGCAGTTGTTCATCACTAGTTAAAATCAATTCATCAACGTATAAGACAATAATAAACAATTTACCTTCTACCAAAATGTGGTAAAGGTTTGCATCCGCTTCACTTTTGGTGAAACCCAAACTAGTGAGGTAGCTATCGATCCTGGTGTACCAAGCAAGGGGTGCTTGCTTCACCCCATAAAATTCTCGCTTGAGTTTTCACACGTGCAACTCCCTATCAAAGGTCTAAAAACCTTCAAGTTGTTCGATGTACACCTCCTCCTAAATAACTCCATTGAGGAATGTTGTCTTCACATCCATCTAGTGGATGTTCCACCCCATTTGTGCTACCAGAGAAAGAATTGATATGATTGAAGAGTACCTTGCTACTGGAGAAAAGGTATCCTCGTAGTCCATCCCTTCAACCTGAGATTACCCCTTCGCCACAAATCTCGCCTTGTGCTTCTCTATGCTTCCATTTTCTACATGCTTTATCATGTAATTCCATCTCAAACCTACCACTGATTTGTCTACTTGTCTTGGGACCACCTCCCAGACATTTTTTCTGACAATGGAATCATATTACTCTACCATAGCATCAACCCATATAGGCTACTCTATTGCTTCCTCGAATGAGGATGATTCTGTCTCTACTAGGTCAGTCATCAGAGCCATGTAGCCAGTGTACTGATCTGGTGGTTGCCTCTTCCTGCGATGTGATGTGAGTTCTCCCACATTCTCTCTAGCATCCTGCAATAATACGTCAGCTTCCTTGGTTCGTTTCCTTCCTTCTCCAAATGTCTCTGCTTGAGTGGTTATCTCCACTCTCTGCTCCTTTTCTTGTGGAAATGTAATATTCCCAAATTTTCACATGATATTTGGAATATTATAGTTCTTAATTTTCTTAATGAATTAAGTAAATAAAAGGGTGGAGGGACCCATAATTGTGAAATATGAATAAAATCCACTTTTAATGTGTGTATGTGGATATTCTAGAACTATATCTAAAATCATGGAGTAGTGGAGCAGCTCCATTAATGGAGATCATGTCTCATTTATGAGATAGATTAGAGTATGAAACAGTCAAATAAGATCTTGGATCTTAAATGTAAAATCATGAGGATATTTGATAAGGTCAACTGATATCATAGTGCATTCAAAGAAGATCATAGAGCATTTATGATAAGTTAGTGGAGGAAGTGATGCATTTAATGCACACATGATGGAGAGGGTGATCACCCCATATGAACATGATGGATGACATGGAGAAAAAACGTCGTCAACCATGGAGACTTATGTCCACATGTACAGCGCAATTTTGGAGTGGGCCTAGGCTATGGAATGCTCATATATATATAATGAAGGTGAAGGCAAAATAGAAGGCATGATTTGGATTATTCATTTCTTTTTCTGTTTAGATCTAAATTTGTCTTAGGCCAATTCTATTTATTCTTGAGTTGTTTAGCTAAATTTGCAGTTATGTTTAGCACATGGTGTTCCCGAGCGAGAATCCCACCTCTTCCCTTTAGTGATCTCTAAGGAAGAGGGTTGTACTATATTCCTTATCAGGCATTGTTGCCATCTTCAGGAGGTTGCTTCTAGCATTCAACTAGGAAACTGGTGGAGGATTCATCCTATCACTTTGTTCTTCGCATTCAATCCTCCTAGAGCAGCAGATTTATATCCGGTATTTAGGCCATTGGGTTTTACCTCCATGCAGCAGTAGTCCCTTCAAGGATTGCACAGTCCAGTACTGTAGATCTATTGGAGGAAGGAATTTTCCAGTATTTCAGTTGGAAATCCAGTGAGGGATCATCTCCTCACATTGGATCTATTGTTTCATCATTCAGAAGTTGATTTGACATATCTAGCAGCAAGCTATTGAGCATCCCTCTCTGACATCGTAGCTTTCTAAAGTTGTTGTTCATCCAGCAGCTATTTTCAGTGGAGGATATTGGAGGAGCTATATCTTGAGCTTTTAGCCCAAGGATCTAGAGAAGGGATCAACCCTTCTTGCATAGATTTCATTGTGCATCATTGCAGCCATCATATCATCAGATTATACAACAGATCTGCAAACCCAGCAACTTATATGTGCAAGCCCTAAGAGGGTGGTTTTCTTAGATTGACAGATCTAAGAAACCCTTTCTGGGTTATCTTGGGTATCCATCATAGTGCCAGGATCTCTGTTTTCAGCATCATCGAAGCTCCCATACTTCCTAGATCTGACTTTATATATTTTTGTCAGTTGTAGTCCCAACAGTTGCAGCATAGACAACGCAGTTTACCTTCCATCAGTTCAAAAGTGACGCAGTCCCTCTTGTGGGATCATTGTAGGGTCATTCTAAGCCATCCCTTTGGCTTGAGTGTCTCATATTTTGAGCACTGTTGTACTTTCTTTCTCACCTCCCATATAATAAAATGGCTCAGCTATTTTTGTGCAATCTGATGTGTATATAGATTTATTGTTTACTTTGTTGCATTTCTTATATTGTGTTTCAGTATTACTGAATTCTCCCTTTTGGGATATTACAGTGGTATCAGAGCATGATCTTTGGCTCATCTTGTGGACACTTCATCTTTTGCATCAAAAGAAGAAGTAGATAGATGAGACCTATCATGAAGGAGGATTATAGTTTTTCCACCGCTCTCTTAAGATCCATGCAAGATCTCTCCAAATAGGTCAATCAAATGAAGAGGGAAAGGCAAAAGGAGGGTCCAAGAAGAAGATTTAATGAGGAAGGTCCAAGCACTTGCTATCAACAAAAAAGGAAACCAGAGAATCATAGATCTCCTCATATATCTACTATGCCCACTTTCTTTGAAGAAGGTGAATGGTATAGAAATGAAGAAAGGAAAGAACCTGAGTCTCATGAGACTCTCACTCTGTATCCTGAAGAGTACAAAGAAAAGTCTAGAGCATTCAAGCAGAGTCTAACTCTCCAACAATTCTAAAAAATCAAAGATGAAAGAGGATCTTATAGCAGTAATAGAAGAAAGAGGCACAATAGATTCTATTTGCCGACATTGGATGGATCTTCCTCAAGCACTGTTAAAGCTTGGAGGAAGGAGTTAGATACATTTTTCAGGCTACATCCTGTGGCTAAAAAAGAGGTTGTCCAGATTGCAGCATTTCATCTTCTAGGTGAAGCCAATGATTAGTGGTTTGGTCACATGGAGTATGCAAAGGTGACTAAATATTCATATTTCTTTCACAAATTTAGAAAGAATTTTGATGTGATAAAACCAGAGATGTGTCACAAAGAGACATTTCCTAAGGGAACAAAGGAGTATGTCATTCTTATCACTCTGGATAAGGGGTCACTACATTCACCACCAGCTGCAGAGGTACTTGCATCCGGAGAAGAGACACTTGAAACTTTGCAAGACAGTTTGACACATACAGTCCCATGCATGATCTAGGAGATGAATGAGGAAGAGGAGGTAGATTCCAGCGCTGATACACTTGGAGAAGAGCATCCATCACTCTTACTAGTAGTTTGAGACACCATTGTCCCAGTTGGAGGAACTCTTGTGGCCTTCCAAGAGGTTCCCACACCTCATTTGATCCAAGGTATGCATGCACTTTCATCACATATTGTTTCAAAAGGTCTTATTGAAACTTATGGGGACATGCCATTAGGGCCAATGCATAACCAAGGGTTAGAACAAAATGTTGATTTGAAGTAGCAATATATCATAGCACAGAGGACCCTTGATCTAATCAAGGAGGAAATGAAAACCTATCCCAGTTTGTCATTGATGAACTACATTCAACCCTTTGAGTTGAAGTGTAGAGTTTCAGAAAATGGGATGAGCATGATCCTATGTACAATGAATGGTTATGAGATCAGCATTGTGCCTTGCCATGAGACAGCATATGTATTACCATGTAGATCTATAACGTTGTCACTTAGTAGCAGTGATAATGAAGGGACCCCATTATTCTTGGAGAATTCTGAAGGTAGCTTCACTCATGAAGCAATGGAGGTTAAGATGATAGATGGTAGACATATTGAAATGAGGAATCTTTTCTCCTTTCTAGATGACACTTTCTCAATGAGCATCTCACAGCTCAAAGAGAAACTTCTACTTGTAGCAGATCCAGAACCTCACTGGTTTTGGAGGGCCATTGATGAGGAGAAGGTCTCATTGAGAGATCTCTTTAGAGGTGCACTTCAACATTTCATGGAGTGAAAATTTCTTCATCAGTTTGAGGAGAATGGTATTCTACAAAGGGAGGATACCATTTTTAGGCAGTACACCATGCATCATTCACATTGGGATGAGTGGATGAGGATGATAAGCAAGGGATTGCATGACCATTTGCAGATATATGACATGGGCCAACAAGATTCTTGGTTATGCTGGTTGCTCTTAGGTGAGTTTGGTTACTACCCAAAGGCTCCTATTTCTTTGATCCATGCCTTGAAAAACACTCATGAAATGAATGAAGGAGGCATGGTTGCGTTGGCTGCTCTTGGGTGAGTATGGTTACCACCCAATAGCTCATATTTTTCTGATTCATGCCTTGTGTATCAATGACAGAATGCAGCAAAAGAAGGCATGTTCACTTTGGTTAACCATGAGAGAGTTTGGCTATCACATGACATCTCCTATGTCTATGTGTTTTGTATTATGTAAAACCTGGCATGGTACTCTCATGATGTGTATTAATGGTGCTTACTTGTATTGGTCTAATGTGACATTCCACATGTCTATCAGTATGTTTTTACTCCATGATGCACATGAGGAGGAGAGAAGGCAACAAGATCTCTTGTTGCTTTGGTTACTTTTGGGGGAGTTTGGCTTGTCCATCTTACATGGAGGAGATGGAGGATGGAAGCAAGAGGCCCTACTCCGATGGTTACTGTTGGGAGAATATGGTTTGAAATCTTTGTCTACCCATATGTCTCTATTTCTTCTTTTGCATAATGTTGGGATTATGCTTGGATCCAACAAGGTCGACGGGGCTAAATATGAGGGCATGTCAATGCTCAATTTACTTCATGAAACATGGGATGGAGAAATGTTTTGTGAGATGGGACTTTTCCTTTGTGGAAAGAACCACTTTATTTTATGTATCTCATGTATTGATGATGATGTTGGACATCATATGGTTGTCACTTGGTACTTCATGGTGGAAGGAAGGCATCTAACTATACAGTTGGAGGTAATTCTATGCATTCTTGAGAGACAACTCTGGAACCAAACATGCATGACACATTGTAGCAAATGGAGGAGGCCTTCCTTATGTGGATGAAATTTGGAGGGAAATAGATGGTTTTGCATCTACTTTTGCAGTTGCTTGAGGACAAGCAACATTTTTCCAAGGAGGACTGTAATATTCCCAAATTTTCACATGATATTTGTATTATTATAGTTCTTAATTTTCTTAATGAATTAAGAAAATAAAAGGGTGGAGGGACCCATAATCCTCCAAGATGAATAAAATCCACTTTTAATGTGTGTATGTGAATATTCTAGAACTAGATCTAAAATCATGGAGTAGTGGAGCAACTCCATTAATGGAGATCATGTCTCATTTATGAGATATATTATGGAGGATGAAACAATCAAATAAGATCTTGGATCTTAAATGTAAAATCATGAGGATATTTGATAAGGTCAACTGAGATCATAGTGCATTCAAATAATATCATAGAGCACTTATGATAAGTTACTGGAGGAATTGATGCATTTAATGCACACATGATGGAGAGGGTGATCACCCCATATAAACATGATGGAGGACATGGATAATTGGCGCAGTCAACCATGGAGACTTATGTCAACATGTACAGTGCAGTTTTGGAGTGGGCCTAGGCTATGGAAGGCTCATATATATATAATGAAGGTGAAGGCACAATAGAAGGCATGTTTTGGATTATTCATTTCTTGATCTGTTTAGATCTAGATTTTTCTTAGGACAATTCTATGCATTATTGAGTTTTTTAGCTAATTTTGCAGTGTTTTTTTAGCACAGGGTTCTCCCGAGCGGGAATCCCACCTCTTCCCTTGAGTGATCTCTAAGGAAGAGGGTTGTACTACATTCCTTATCAGGCATTGGTGCCATCTTCAGGAGGTTGTTTCTAGCATTCAGCTAGGAAACCGGTGGAGGATTCATCCTACCACTTTTTTCTTCACATTCAGTCTTCCAGGAGTAGCAGATCTATATTTGGCATTCAGGTCGTTGGGTTTTACCTCCATGCAGCAGTAGTCCCTTCAAGGATTGCGCATTCCAGTCTTGTAGATCTATTGGAGGAAGGAAGTTTCCAGTATTTCAGCTGGAAATACTATGAGGGATCATCTCCTCACATTGGATCTATTATTTCCATCATTCAGGAGATGATTTGACATATCTAGCAGCAGGTTATTGAGCCTCCCTCTCTGACAACGTAGTTTTCTGAAGCTGTTGTTCATCCAGCAGCTATTTTCAATGGAGGAGAATAGAGGAGCTAGATCTTGAGCTTTTAGCCCAAGGATCTAGAGAAGGGATCAACCCTTCTTTCATAGATCTGATTGTGCATCATTGCAACCATCATATCATCAGATTATACAGCATATCTGAAAACCCAGCAACTTATATGTGCAAGCCCTAAGAGGGTGGTTTTCTTATATTGACATATCTAAGAAACCCTTTCTGGGTTATCTTGGGTATCCATCATAGATCCTGGATCTCTGTTTTCAGCATCATCAGAGCTCCCATACAGCCTAGATCTGACTTTCTATCTTTCTGGCAGTTGCAGTCCCAACAATTGCAGTAGGGACAATGCAGTTTACCTTCTATCAATGTAACAGTTACACAAGAGGGATCATTGCAGGGTCATTCAAATTCATCCCTTTAGCTTGAGTGTCTCATATTTTGAGAACCGTTGTACTTTCTTTTTCACCTCCCATATAATAAAATGGCTCAGCTATTTTTGTGCATTTTAATGTGTATATAGAATTATTGTTTACTTTGATGCATTTCTTATATTGTGTTTTACTATTACCTGCATTCTCCATTTTGGGATATTATAGGCAACTCTACAACTTCTTAAGATTATTCCTTTGGAGTCAAAATATCTTGATCTTCATGCAACTGGAGGTCCCTCTCAAGAGAACACCTCATTTCCTTTTCCTCATCGAACTTCACATCCCTTCAAACAATTGTCATTCTAAGGGATGGTAGGTACACACAATAATTGTGGGAGGTATCAACACAGTAATTCTCGTTGATCATCTCGCCCATATTGAATCTCTCGATGAGCTATCCCCTTTTGTCTGGCCTGATAAATTCATTTTCCGCCCAAGCGCTAAGACCAAGCGCTCAAGTCTTAAAGCGCCAATCGCAATCGGAGTGTCGGGCAGGCGTTTTTCCTTTGTTACAGCAGAAAAACTCCGATGCAATTGGCGTTAGTCTATAAGTCCCACGACGCGTTGTGCACCGTTGATCCGCCGATTAGATCGAACGGCTGGCGCTTTATCGCACCCCCGCTTGGATCGGAATCACAACAATTATGTTAACCCCCCCTGATCGATCATCGCAAACATTTGCGATGCGATAGATCGCGTGTCAGATTTCCCCGTCCAATAGCACCATCGTCACGTTCCCTTTGCTTCCTCCGATTCCGATTCCCGATCGGTCCATCGCAATATTTGTGATGCGATCGATCGCATCGCATGTCCGAATTCCCGATCCGCCCCGATCGCACCTCTCCGATCGCTCTCTCCGATCGATCGCACGCGCATTTTCCCTATTGAGATTGTGATTATTCCCCACTCGCCTCCGATTGCAATTTGCGATTCCATATGGGTCCCGCCTCATATGCACTTCCATTATATTTCATGCATTTCCTTTGTATTTCCTCTGCATCCCGAATCTTCATATTTTTCAT
>JAXQQM020063602.1:0-53092 GCA_034641835.2 Pinus albicaulis
GAAATAATTTTTAGGAAAATAAAATTATAGAAATTTGAGTACTAGAATAAGTTAACTACTATATTCAAAGAACACCAATAAACATAACCTCTGTAGAAATACTTTGTTAGTAAATTGATATTGATATCTTAACAAATTGACTAGTGAACCTAGTTTCAACCATCGGTATTAGTATGAGCTAAGTTAATTCACTATGAGTTAATCAACTGAATTTATCATGGACTTGTAATATAAATACCATACACTTATATACTATAAAAAGCCATATAACTATCACAATATGCATCCATATACAAATAAATTTCCCTTCTAGTAAGCAAGAACACACAGTTATAGGATCTCTTATGAACCCATGAAAACAAGATAGCTCATAAAGAATATAAAAAAAATTCCATAGTGAAAAATTTAAATAGAAGGAAGAAAAATATCAAACGAAAGGGAATAAAATACCCAATGAATAAAAATAAGCCATAATTACACAACCATTAAACAAAAAATAAAATAACAAAACACAATTGGGTTATTCATATTTTCCACCACATCGGAAACTTGAAAAAATAAAGTGTTGGAAGGTGAAACTTGAGGAGAAGTACTAAAATAATCGACTTGAAAAACTCTATGTCAAGTCAGTTGAAGATGGGTCCAAAACCTCCATAGTCTGAGACAGGATTTGAGGGTAGCGTGTGTAGCTGCAAAGTAGATCTCACAGTCAACAAACGAGAATGATGTTGGAGAAAAAAAAAATATGCATTAGCAAATAATTAGCTAGGGAATTCCCATTTATATTACCCAAGTATATGTCAATGGAGCTTGCATTCTTCACCATGTTGCTGAAAATGGAATATAAGTTAGCTCTGAGGTAGGAAAACCCTATCCAAAAGAATATGTAATGAAAAACAAGCATACACACATACATGCAGTAGGAAGAGCCATTAAATTACCTAAGAAAGTAAAGTAAAACAACGGATTGATGCCTTTGTGCAGTGATTGGGTCTTATGGCTATAGAGACACCCTGCAAGGCCGAGTAAAATTGTTATCAGGAAAGAATTGAACTTTGCGAAATTTTCCTTTGGAATATATAAAACCCTGGTGCTTGTAAGAGTAAATATTGTTCTAATGGAAATTTAAAGCAGAATAGGCATAAAAATTCAATTAGTAACTCACTAGTACATACGAAGACGGAAGAAGTGAATTCGCCACCTTATGTAGCCATGGTTCTTGGAGATGAACCAATGAACCCAAAAGTGTAGGTTAGGTTAGGCTAGGATAAGGAAGGTTAGGTTAGGAAGGGTTAGGCTAGGTTAGGCTAGGCTAGGTTAGGTTAGGTTAGGTTAGGTTTTCATTAGGTTAGGTTAGGTTAGGCTATCTTAGGTAAAGCTAGGTTAATCAAGCTTAGGATATGTTTGGCAAGGCTAGGTTAGGCTTGGTCAGGCTAGGTTAGGCCAAGCTAGGCTAGAGTAGGCTAGGTTAGGTTTTGCTAGGTTAGGGTAGGTTAGGCATGGCTAGGCATGCTAGGTTAGGCTAGGATAGGCTAGGTTATGCTCAGCTTTGTTAGGGTAAGGTAGGCTAGGCTAGGCATGGCTTGGTTAGGCTAGGCAAGGGTAGGCTATCGGTTAGGCTAGGCTGGGGTAGGTTAAGTTAGGATATGCTAGATTAGGATAGGTTATGTTACGGTAGGTTAGGCTAGGTTAGGTTAAAACGAGTTATGTTAATTTCTATGAGTTATGTTAAAATGGCTGACTTATATGAGGAATTTGCATGGAATTAAATAGAGTAAAATATTATGCCTATAATTGCATATTCCTATGTTTATAATGATTATATTCCTGTGTCATATTTTCTAAGTTATATTTTGAGTTTGAGAGAATTCTAACTTAGGCTTTGGAAAGAGAATCTAAATAACTATATTCTTAGAGTATCTAATATAAAAAGGAGTAAGGTTTACCCTCAATATTAAATGCATACATAGAAAGTACAAATTAAAACTAAAATAAATAAGGTAAAACTTCCACTTAAGAGCGAGTTGGAAAAAAATTAAGTGGAACTATTGAGAGTTCTTATAAATGAATATGGGCAATGATTTTAGATAAGGAAACATGCAATATATTTAATATTATTGTATACCATTTATATTAAGGGTTTTTGTGAGTATGGTTAAATATCTTGATTAGGAGTGGAAAAAGTATACTAAAATTGTTATACTGACAAAATCCTTATCTTAGTAAATTATACTAGAGTAGATACTTTAACTTAGTTTTAATAGAATAAATAGTAGGTTAAAGTATGTATACATAATCATAATTAGCATATATATGCATGAATTTGTATACAAACACTTAAATATTAAATTTCATGAAGAATCCCTATCAGAGGTAAAGGGAATAGTACAAAGGAGTAGAGACCATGGAGCAATAGATTTATATTTTGTAGAAAATAAATTGAAAGAAAAAAACCCATGTTGGGTGTAGCCTTCCTTTTTTTTTTAAAGATAAAATTACATATAATGAATACAAGTATATATGAAAAATATAATAAGAATAACATTGAAAAATATATAAAAAAGTGGTAGAGCATAATTACATACTAGCCATAGCCATAGAAAGATAACAATAAACTATGCGTTTACTATCCACACATTACAGAGGAAAACAAGTATACAATTAGGTTCTTAGAAAATAAAAATGTGGAAATGGTATATCAACCCAACAATTAAAAGAGACATATATACAATCACAAGGTCTATAAAGACTTGAAAAATTATAAGATCTTGACCATATATACCTAATACATAGGTTAACCAACTTATTTCCTCAAATCGTTTGAAGGAAGAATAATATTTTGTTCAAAATAAGATGACCCATAATATAAAGGCATTTTTCCTTTCCCGGGAAATCATAGACCAATACGTCTCAAACATATAGATGAAAAGTACTTAATTAAGCATATACGAATGAACTGTAAGCAAGAGAAAGGAACTAACTTAGTCTTGATTGTCGAAAAGAGTCACGAGATAGCAAAAGTATAGTACAAATGCACTCGATTGAATCGATACCTATATGAGAGTAAAAAACACGGAATTTAAACAAGTGTAAAAGAACGTGATTGTATTTATCAGAACAAATGATGATTTACTTTAATAGAGAATGAACCCAAAGTATATATTCTCAAGATTGAATGTGGTGCATCCATTTCAATTACCTTGTAAATTTCAACAACAAATAAATGTTAGCATAATATCTTAAAGAAAGAGAGTTGAAGAAAGAGGGTAATTATTTTTCAGGAGTGGAGAACTCTATATCAAATTAATGAATGGTGCAACAAACTTATAAGTAATAATACTTTAAATAACCATTTTAAAAGAGAGAATAAAAATAATGTAAGAATTAGGGTTTAATAATTAAAAACCATGAAGAGAGAGTAACTATTTTCTGCCAAGAATATAAGAATTAGGTGATCTACATTGATAATTAAGAAAATATTTCAAGCCTCAAAAGGCATGGTCATTACTAGAATAAAAAAAAAAACTAATAAATAACATTTAGGGTTTCAAGGATAAAAACCCTGGGTAGAAATGCGAAATCAACCTTGTAGTGACAATTGGTTGAATGCAAAGTTAAAGCCAAAATAGAAATTACCAAGGATACCATGGAGGAGTAAACAAGCAACTAGAATTAAGGGAAACAAGTATTGATAGAGGAAATTCAACTTGAATCGCTGTATAAGAAGAAAATAATTCGGTAGTGGATCACATTAAGGAATACTTGAGATTGCTCGAATTAAAAACCCCTTCATTTCTACATTTTCTAATGGATAAAAATACACTAGTCAGAAAACCAAATATGAGAATGAGGTGAGTTGAAGTAACAAGAACGAGAACAATGGAATTCAAGTGAAGAATGTCAGCTCTATGACAAATAGATCCACAAGCATTCCCTTCTCATGTAAATATGTCAATTAATGGAGAAAGCGAGAATAATAGCTCTGGAATAGGTATAAAATAATAAATATAATATTCCAAATATTTATTAAATAATAAAATGATAAGCATTGTACTCAAAATTTTACAAATGACCCTATGAAATAATTAGGTATCTTCGTCTTTAAAACAAATTGAAGGGTTGCAAAATACTTAATTCAATTCTATTTTAGGTATCTTCATCTTTGAAATTGGGTCAAATGGGAGAAGAAAATACCTAGAATTCCATTAGTACATCCAAATAATTCCATTTTATTTATAAATTATTTTTTAAGAGTCTCTTAATAACCATAACATCAAAGCATAAGTATTGGTATTGGATGATTAGCTTTATAGTTTTTTTTTTATGTTTTTTCAATTATGGTTTGAGGATTTTGATTTTATAAATTATATAATATTTATTTCTTTCCAAATAAAAATATTTAGAGTATTTATAGATTAATAAAATAATATTTAGAATATTTATAGATTAATAAAATAATAAACATTATGGTGGAAATTTTACAAAGGAATCTATGAAATAATTAGGTAATTTTTTCTGTCAAATAAATTGAGCACCTAATTGTATTGGAAATTGGGTCAAATATGAAATAATTAGGTATCTTTTCTATAAAACAAATTGAATTGGAAATTGGATTTAATTAGAAAAGGAAATACTCAAATTTAAAAATTCCACTAGGATGTCCAAATAATTCCATTTTATTGATAAATTATTCTATTCTTAAGTAGAAATTATTCTTTTTTTTTAAAATAATTTTTTTAGGAGCCTTCTAATAACCATAAAGTCAAATCACAAGTATTGGTTGATTAGCTTTATAATTTTGTGAGTTTTTTTTTTTTCAATTAAAAATATTAGTTGACTTAACATGTGGTCCTCAAAATCAGTTCTGGATGACCTTTTCTAGTAAAAAAAAATATATTTTCTAATGATTTAGATGAGATTATTTGATTTCTTAAAATAATTTTCAATTATGTTTTTATGATTTACAAATATGTTTTTCATTTAAAAATAATTTTTCATTTATATCTTATAACTTGTGTTAGATTTTGTTTTTACATTATTATTTTCTTTAAATTCAATGTATTTTAAATTGTATTTTCATACATTCAAATTATTTTAGATAATTTTTGTTATATTTACAATTTTATTAATAGCTTTTAATTTATTTTGTTATATCAAAAAATTAGATAATTAAATGAAATAATTTTTAGGAAAATAAAATTATAGAAATTTGAGTACTAGAATAAGTTAACTACTATATTCAAAAACACCCATAAACATAACCTCTGTAGAAATAATTTTTTAGTAAATTGATATTGATATCTTAACAAATTGACTAGTGAACCTAGTTTCAACCATCGGTATTAGTATGAGCTAAGTTAATTCACTACGAGTTAATCAACTGAATTTATCATGGACTTGTAATATAAATACCATACACATATATACTATAAAAAGCCATATAACTATCACAATATGCATCCATATACAAATAAATTGCCCTTCTAGTAAGCAAGAACACACAGTTATAGGATCTCTTATGAACCCATGAAAACAAGATAGCTCATAAAGAATATCAAAAAAATTCCATAGTGAAAAATTTAAATAGAAGGAAGAAAAAATATCAAAAGAAAGGGAATAAACTACCCAATGAATAAAAATAAGCCATAATTACTCAACCATTAAACAAAAAATAAAAGAACAAAACACAATTGGGTTATTCATATTTTCCACCACATCAGAAACTTGAAAAAATCAAGTGTTGGAAGGTGAAACTTGAGGAGAAGTACTAAAATAATCGACTTGAAAAACTCTATGTCAAGTCTGTTGAAGATGGGTCCAAAACCTCCATAGTCTGAGACAGGGTTTGAGGGTAGCGTGTGTACCTGCAAAGTAGATCTCACAATCAACCAACGAGAATGATGTTGGATAAAAAAAAATAATATGCATTAGCAAATAATTAGCCAGGGAATTCTCATTATATTACCTAAGTATATGTCAATGGAGCTTGCGTTCTTCACCATGTTGCTGAAAATGGAATATAAGTTAGCTCTGAGGTAGGAAAACCATATCCAAAAGAATATGTAATGAAAAACAACCATACATGCATACATGCAGTAGGAAGAGCCATTAAATTACCTAAGAAAGTAAAGTAAAACAAAGAATTGATGCATTTGTGCGGTGATTGGGTCTTATGGCTATAGAGACACCCTGCAAGGCCGAGTAAATTGTTATCAGGAAAGAATTGAACTTTGCGGAATTTTCCTTTGGCATATATAAAACCCTGGTGCTTGTAAGAGTAAATATTGTTCTAATGGAAATTTAAAGCAAAATAGGCATAAAAATTCAATTAGTAACTCACTAGTACATACGAAGAGGGAAGAAGTGAATTCGTCACCTTATGTAGCCATGGTTCTTGGAGATGAACCAATGAACCCAAAAAGACACATCGACATGTTAACCTATACATCAGAAACTGAGTGTTGATGACAATAATTTCACATCTTTAGGAGGATATGGAAAACCAAGGAACCGAATTTCAAAGTGATAATAACCACTCTTAGAAAATTTAAATTTACAAAACGACCAAGTGTAGAACCCTTACTGTGGAAAATTAAAAAAACATGAAATAGTCTATTGAACCATAATACCTGGGCTCCATAGATAGTGCACTATTGTTGGGCTATAAAAACAACGTTGGTAGATTTGTGGCTATTACTAGTTTCCAATCACAGGATTGAAAAATGTTGATTAGTTCACACGAAATGTCTATACAAGCTTAAGGTTTGGGTGGAAAGATAAGAACCATTACATGGGGACAACGAATCTACACCCTTCACGTAGTCATACCATACCTTGTGCTCATCATGTGTTATCATTCGCTCATTAGATGGGATAGCGTTGGCTGCATTGATACATTAGGGGTAATGTACTTGTCATGTGGCAAGTTACCATACATAATTTATGTGATATGACCTAATGGTATAGGAATTAATAAATGACCATATAACTTGGGGAAATAAATAAGAAATGGGGGTTGGATAGTAAGGTTTAAATGTTATAATATTAATCTAGGGAGATGATTCTTCCATATAGTAATTCTGAAAATGATTCAATTATAATCATGGGGGAAATTAAACATGCATGAAACATTAGGTAATAAGTGCATAGATATACTTCGGATGCGGATGATGGCTCGGAGTGATGGGACTTCTGCCCCTTGGTGGATCCCGAGGGAGTTCTCTTGCTGCGGCCATATGGCCCCCTATAGTGCCATTACTCACACATTAACTTCGCCAACCTATTCTACTTTAACACCATTCTTTACCTTGCCTTGCTGGTTCATTTGGCTATGGATTTCATTCTGGATAATTCGTCTGCTCATTGTATTTTTTGTAGTCATCCTTCTCCCGTCTGTGGTAGTTTCTCCCCTGCTTGCACTGTTCCAAGTGAACGCACCCAAACAGGTCGACGTTGCTCCATCCTGGGATGCTTGGAAACTCTTCCAGGTTTCCACTTCACCCAGACCAGCTACTGTCATCTCAATTTCTGTTTGCCTTCTCACGCAGCTGATTTTCAGAGATCTTCGTTGCATCCCGACTGCTCCTTCTGCCCCAAGCACTCCTGGCTTCATGTGGCTTCGATGCCTCGGCTCAGGCAGAGAATGTGTTGCAGGCACAGAACGAGCAGAGGCCGCTCTTCCTGCCCTCGCCCTTCCATTAGCTCGCCCTCGGCATCTTCTGAGGAGGACGTAGATTGGAGTTTGCATTTGGATTTTGGGCATCGGAGAGGCATCTCCTACCCTCCTGGAAGCACTCACTTTGTTCCACCTTCACAGCCTCCTCCACCTGTCTCTCAGCCTGCCTCCCCTGCTTCTAATTTTCCCACCAACCCAGCCCTCTGCCAGTCTTCACAAAGGGTGGAATTTCGCTTCAATTTCTCCTCAAACATGCATGTTCTCACAGCTTTCATCACTGTTACTGTTTGCGAAGAATCCCCTATCCCAGCTCCAGCTTCAATGCCCCGCCCTGCCCCTATTCCACCTAACCCTTAGCCCTCACATGCAAATATTGACATTCCAGCCCCTGTTGAGCCAGTCAGCATTGGTCATTCCATTCTTGGAATGGAAAATTTGCAGGTGGACTTCTTCAGCAAGAGTGGCACGACAGAGAAGGACAATGACGATGTAGAAGCTGAGTTTGGTTCCAGGATTGTGGAAGAACTGGAGTCCCCTACTCCTGAACGGTGATTTTGATCCCCCTCATCGTGCTTTGGTATAAATTTTCGACCTCATGGAAATTTTTTTTGGCTTTTTGAGTTTATATTCAGCTGTAAAAGATATAGGCTATTCCAGTTTACTGTCTCTTGTTGTATCATAGTACTTTTACTATTTTACCAGTTTCCCTTCTAAGGGCGGTGGAATTTATTTTAAAAGAATTGGTTTCCCACTCTGGGAAGTTCAGTTGCTAAGGTTAAGCTTGGACATCTCACACAACTGAAACTAGCGCAGTTTTGTACTATTATGTTTTATAAATAGATTTAGTTTTACCGAGAAAAAAAAAAAAGTGCATAGATATAATTCATCAAGATCAACTATTTACCAAATACAATAAGAAAATATATGAATTATATGCCATGCAATAACATATACAAATGATTAGTAAGGAAGTTAAAAAAACAAAATAATGTGTGATATATGAAGAGCAGATGTGACATTTTAATTTATAGGGTAAAATCGATGTATATTTATAACTACTATCTATATGTTATATATTTTAATGGGATACGGTTTTATTTTATCTAAAAGAAATGTTAGTAATTTTATTAATTAGAAACAAAATTACAATAAAAAAAAAAATGAAATTAAAAAATATTTACATCTAGCTTCTAGCATGTAAGATGCAATGTCTACACATCTACTCAATATTGGGTTGTAGATTGCCTCTCTGTGTAATGATTATAAAAGCTATGATTAAATATAGTTTTCATTTTCAACTTTAATTATTTAATGGATGATTACTAGTATGCATGTCTATGTGTGAAAAACTCTAATATTTTTAAATTGATTCTCCTAATCTTATTATTGGGCTTATATAAGTCAAATTTTGATAAATATTTAATAGGTGTTTAACTAATGTGTAGGAATTGACCACTACAACATTATGTTCCACTCTTTCACATCATAAAGTTCATATGAACCCTGTATATCCCATTTTTTTATATAAAAATGCATTATTCTCACACACTATATATTCTTTCAGTCAAACATAAGCTTAAACACACACAAAGGTATTCCATAATAGTTTGACCACAATCTAGTTCTTTGTTTCACTTTAAATTCCATAGTATCCACATAAAAAATATATTCATTGTTATTCGTGACTGATTTTGATTTCTTTTATTATGTTTACAAGCTTGTTATGTTTTTGCATAAAACTAAACTCACTCATGGATAGCAAGTAGTTGTCAACTAAGTCACCTAATTCATGTTAGTATTCAAGTTTGAGAATATATGTTTGTGTGTGTGTGAGATAAAATTATGTATTCTCCCTAAACATATGATAAAAATATCACTTGTAATCTAGATCATCTAATTTTAATAATAATTTGGTAGGATTTTAAAAACTTCAAAACATAATAAAAATAATAAGTTATTATAAAATTATGATTTTTTTAAATATTATTCTTATTTATAAAAAAAATAAATTATTATTTTAATATTTTAATAATAATAAAAGAATTAATTAATTTGATTTATATAGCGTAAACCATACTTAATTTAGACTAAAAATATTTAAAAATTAATATTTATGTTTATACAAAAATTAATTCATATTGAAATTATTAAATTAAATTGTATCTATACGTTGTACCGATTTTAGTGTTATGGAACCAATCAAGGACTCATGGCGATGTCACTAAAATAACATTGTCAAGGTCATTACAATGAGTGAGTATGGAGTTGTTCAAAAGCTAACAAAGAGGTCTCAAATATCAGTAAGCTTCACCCTCTTTTTAATAAAAAAAATAAAAAAAATTGTGGGTCAAATTCTGTTGAACTTCAACCGCTCTTCATAGTTTTTCTAGCATTCATATATGGATTTAATTATAGATTGATGTTTATGGAAAATTAAATTAAATGTATCTGAATTCATATTAGGTTCACAATTTTGGAATTTGGAGGATAATATTAGCTAAACCTAGTGACTTTTGATGTCAAGGCCACCTAGTATTTATGGAGGTCTATGTAAAACGGCTTCACTTCTATTATATTTTTTTTAACTGAAAAAAAAATCATATAATAGAGATTATCTTATATTTGGAATAACATTATGTCCACTATTAATCCATTGGTCACTAACATGTCTATTTCCACTTTTGTGGTGCATATGTTAGGTGTTTTTATTCGGGTAGTACCTTTTAAGCTAGTGGCAGATCCCAATTAAGAGAGTGGAGGTTCAAAATTTGTACACCCATTTTGGGCAATCAAATAAAAATTCCTTAAAAATTCACAATATTATCATACAATGTTGTGACACAATTTTTCATATAGTAAGCTTTATAAAACCATTGCTAACACAATTGGAGGTACTTTGTTTTAGTAATAAGACAATTATAACAAATACATATCATACATAATTCTTAATATCTATGGTCCATAATCTATTAAACTTAGGTCTTATTATTTTAATTTTCTTTTCTATCCATAATCAATTTTAATCCACTTTGTATTAAATTTAATGACCATATTAGTTTGTTTTTATAATATTTAAACTCAAAAGTTCATATATTATTTAAAACAAATATATTTTAATTAGAACTAAATGATAAAATTGTAATATTATTAAATCCATTATGCTTAAGTACAATGTAATGCTATTTTACATTTCAATAACTTTATTCTTGTGTCCCTATCAACATATGCAACAACTCTTACGATTATCTTTTAATTGAAATATTATAATTTTAATATAAATATTATAATTTTTTAATAATTCTTTTATATTCTAAAAATAGCCATAAGCAAGCTTACATTATTGAGATGGAAAATTTTATGGTTTGTTCCGTGACTTCATAATAACTACCTGCCTTATCCCATCACCATAATGGATGTTGATGACCATGTAAGTGAATAGAATGTAGTTATGAAAACAATATTAGAAAGTGGATTGCTATATTCCTTTTAACAATGAACAAAAAATCCATACAGGTAGAAATGATGTGCTGCTATCCCTTCAAACGGCTAGAATTCAAATGGCTAGGGAGGACGTGGCACAGCCACTCACAAATTAGCCGTTAATTAAAAAAGCTGCGAGGCAGAGTTATATAATGAGGATTTTGATTATGATGTCCACAAGTTAAATTACTTTTCATTCTCCTCTTCAAAGCTGGACACAGAAATAACGTTTCTTTTAAACGACTTGGTGAAGGAGACCGTGCGAATGCATCCTCCCCTACTTGGTGAAGGAGAGCCTGCAAATGTTTCGTGTCACACTGTGACTACATCCCCGCGAAGACCAACGTGGAGTTCTGCAGTGTGGGGATGGGGAGTTTTGACCCTAGCGCTTCCTGGACTAATGAGCAGGACGTTGACATTATGAGAGTGAATAGAATTAAGATGATGCCCTTCGATGCTGGGAGGAGGATCTGGCCATTGGCACTCACCACATCAATCTAATCATCTTATGGATGCATGCAATATGGAGTAGTATGCTTTGACTGTTGTCACAAATAATCCACCAGAAGTCCCCATGTTCCATTACTCATGTGGAATGCAGCGCGGGGATTTGCGGAGGCAAAGTATCGATTGTAGATACCTTTCCTAAGTGAGGCCGACATCGAGCTGCTTCCACTGGTGTAAATCTATTTATGAGGTTCTCTCTGGCTCTTTGATTCGATTCGTTTTCTAGTAGGTGCCATTTTTTGATTTCTGGGAGGTGTGAAATATTCATTTATATTGCATATTT
This sequence comes from Pinus albicaulis, assembly GCA_034641835.2. Classification (NCBI taxonomy): domain Eukaryota; kingdom Viridiplantae; phylum Streptophyta; class Pinopsida; order Pinales; family Pinaceae; genus Pinus; species Pinus albicaulis. Next base: position 11,946 of record JAXQQM020063602.1, read on the forward strand.
TTATGATCAATTTCTAAGAAATATGGTAGCACACAAACATGATCTCTATTCTTGTTTCCATTAATGTATAGTTTTATGAGATTAATTTTCAAATTAATCATATCATTAAAAGATTTGATTGATAGGGTTTGCACCTTCTTTTAATCAGGATAAGGTTTGCACCTGCTTTTAATTGCTTTCTTTTAAGCTGATATCTGTCCAATTCAATATGCAGGGTCTCCCACGACAAGATAAGATTACAACAAATTGGATCATTGGATGTAAATAAGGCCCTAAAGAAACCTAGTTCCGGCACCTATTTTTTTTTATTACACCTCTATTTTCAGTGTCTAAACCCAATCTATTCATCTCAGTTTTATTAGTAAAACCCAGTTTATTCATCTCAGTTCTATTATTCCATTTTCTTTATGGTTTCCTGGGCTCGCCATAGTTTCTTTTTAATTCATTTTAGCCAGTTGTAATCTCTTTGTCTCAAATTTCCTGGTTATAATTTACATATTTCTTTGTTAGATCTATCAAATATCAAATCAAATCTCTTATGGATGTGTGGGATATGGATGCGTGCAATATGGAGCAGTATGGTTTCACTGTTGTCACGAAGAATCCACCAGAAAGAATCTGGACGAATGAAGCGCGGCGCTCGAAGTCCCCATGTTCCATTACTCCTGTGGAATGCAGGCGGTGATGCTTGCATTGGGAATTTGCGGAGGCAAAGTATCGACTGTATATGCCTTTCGTACGCGACATCGAAATCGAGCTGCGCTTCTTCCACCGATGCAAATATATTTATCAGGTTCTCTATGGCTCTTTGATTTGATTCTTTTTCTCTGTTTCGATTTGTTTTCTAGTAGGATGCAATTTTTGGATTTCTTCCAAGTGCGAAATATTCATTTCTATTGCATATTTTTATGATAAATTTCTAAGAATTCTGGTAGCACACAAACATGATCTCTATTCTTTTTTTTTCCATTGATGTGTAGTTTTCTATTTTTTTTTTTCCATTGATGTATAGATTTATGAGATTAATTGTAGGATTAACCATGTTATTAAAAGATTTGATTGATAGGGTTTAGGCCTTTTTTTAATCAGGATAGAGTTTGGGCCTTTTTTTAATTTCTTACTCTATGAGATTAGATGATTTAGATGAGATTACTGGATTTCTTAAAATGATTTTCAATTATGTTTTTATGATTTACAAATATGTTTTTCATTTGTTTTATAATTTATGTTAGATTTTATTTTCACATTATTACTTTGGTTAAATTCAATGTATTTTAAATTGTATTTTCATACATTTAAATTACTTTAAAGAAGTTTTCTTATATTTAAACTTTTATTAATAGCTTTTAATTAATTTATTTTTTGAATGGTTTCTTCATTAATATTCTGATATAGAGTAAAGTACCATAAGCTTGAGTAGCCTAGCCTAAGCTACCAAAGGATAGACTAAGGTAAGTTAGAATAGGCTAGGTTAGGCTAGAATAGGCAAGAGTAGCCTAGGGTAGGCTAGACTAGACTAGGATAGGTTAGGTTAGAGTAGGTTAGGCTAGTGTATGCTAGGGTAGGCTAGAGTAGGCTAGGTTAGACTAGGGTAGGTTAAGCTAGGCTAGGGGAGGCTAAGTTAAGCTAGGCTAGGCTAGGGGAGGCTAGGTTAGGCTACTATACTGTAGGATAAACTAGGTTAGGCTAGGTTAGGTCAAGATAGGGTAGGTTAGGGTATCTTAGGCTAGGCTAGGATAGGCTAGGCTAGGATAGGTTAGACTATGTTAAGCTAGGCTAGGTAAGAGTACACTATGTTAGGCTAGGGTATGTTAGGCTAGGCTAGGTTAGCCTAGGTTAGGTTAGGTTAGGTTAGGTTAGGCTAGGCTAGGCTATGTTAGCTTAAGTTAGGCTCAGTTAGGCTAGGCTATGTTAGGTTAGGTTAGGTTAGGTTAGGATAGGATAGGCTACGATATGATAGGCTAGAATAGGGTAGGCTAGGTTACGCTAGGTTAGGTTAGGTTAGGGTAGGATAGATTAGGCTAGTCTAGGTTGGGCCACGATAAGATAGGCTAGGTTAGGATAAGATAGGTTAGGCTAGGTTAGGTTAGCCTATGCTAGGCTAGGCTAGGTTAGGTTAGGTTAGGCTAGGCTAGGCTAGGTTAGGTTAGGCTAGCTTAGGTTAGGATATGATAGGATAAGATAGGATAGACTAGGCTAGGATAGGTTAGGCTAGGATAAGATAGGCTAGGTTAGGTTAGGATGAGATTGATTAGGCTAGGATAGTTTAGGCTAAGATAAGCTAGGCTAGGTTAGGCTAGGCTTGGCTAGGCTAGTTTAGGCTAGGCTAGTTTAGCGTAGGCTAGGGTAGTGTAGGGTAGGCTAGGCTAGGCTAGTTTAGGGTAGGCTAGGCTAGTTTAGGCTAGGCTAGGCTAGGTTAGTTTAGTTTAGGTTAGGATACATTAGGCTAGGCTAGGATAGCTTAGGTTAGATTAGGCTAGGCTATGTTAGGTTAGGTTAGGCTACGTAGGTTAGGATAGTATAGGTTAGGTTAGGGTTAGGCCGTGCTAGGCTATGCTAGGATAGGGAAGGTTAGGCAAGGCTAGGGTAGGGTAGTGTAGGCTAGGTTAGGATAGGGTAGGCTAGGCTAGGCTAGAATAGGGTAGGATAGATTAGGGTAGGTTAGGCTAGGATATGGTAGGATAGGGTAGGGTAGGTAAGGGTAGGTTAGACTAGGATAAGCTAGGGTAGGCTAGGTTAAGGTAGGTTAGGCTACGCTAGGTTAGGCTATGGTGGGTCAGGGTAGTGTAGGCTAGGCTAGCATAGGGTAGGCTAGGCTAGGATAGGTTAGGCTAGGCTAGGGTAGGCTAGGCTAGGCTAGTTTAAGGTAGAGAAGGGTAGGGTAGGTTAGGGGAGCTTAGGTTAGGTTAGGCTAGGTTAGGCTAGGCTAGCTTAGGCTAGGGTAGGGTAGTCTAGGGTAGGCTACCCTAGGCTAGGCTAGAGTAGGCTAAGCTAGGGTAGGGTAGGGTAGGGGAAGGTAGGTTAGACTAGGATAGGCTAGGCTATCTTAAGCTAGGCTAGGATAGGATGGTCTAGGGTGGGCTAGGCTAGGGTGGACAAGGCTAGGCTCATTTAGGTTAGGCTAGGTTCGGCTACGCTAGGCTATGTAAGGTTAGGTTAGGCTAGGATAGGTTAAGTTAGGTTGGGCAAGGTTGGGTGAGGCTAGGCTAGGTAAGGATAGGTTAGGCTAGGTTAGGTTAAGCTAGGTTAGGTTAAGCTAGGTTAGGTTAAGGTAGGTTAGGTTAGGTTATATTAGGTTAGGGTAGGCTAGGCTACGTCAGGCTAGGGTAGGGTAGGGTAGGGTAGGTTACGGTGGGTTATGTTAGGTTAGGCTAGGTTAGGCTAGGCAATGTTAGGCTAGGCTAGGCTAGGCAAGGTTAGGCTAAGCCAGACTAGGCTAGGCTAGGCTAGGTTAGGCTAGGTTAGGCTAGGATAGGCTAGGTTAGCCAAGGTTATGCTAAGCTAGGCAAGGATAGGCTGGGCTAGGCTAGGCAAGGCTAGGTTAGCCGAGGCTAGGCTAGGCTAGGCTAGGCTAAGCGACGCTAGGCTAGGCTAGGCTAGGCTAGGTTAGTCTAGGTTAGGTTAGGATAGGTTAGGCTAGGTTAGGCTAGGCTAGGTTAAGCTATGTTAGGGAGGGTTAGGCTAGGTTAGTTTAGGTAGGCCTAGGTTAGGTTAGTTTAGGTTAGGCTAGGCTATGTTAGGATAGGATAGGTTAGGCTAGGGTAGGCTAGGCTAGGGTAGGGTATGTTGGGGTTGGCTATGTTAGGCTATGCTACGGTTGGGTATGTTAGGCTACGCAAGGTTAGGATAAGGTAGGTTACATTAGTATAGGGTAGGCTATTTTAGGCCCGGTAAGCTAGGCTAGGCTAGGTGTAATATCCCAAAATGGGAACTATGAGCAAGGGATGCCTGAAAAATGCATTTTTCAGGAATGACTCCTAGAGGATTCGAAACCAAGACATGTATCCCTTAGATCAATGTATCTATGACCGAAATCCAAGAGGAGGCTCCAAACAAATCACTCTAGGTGGGTTGAACAGATCTCCCACACCTAGTTGTCTTGAAAAAGTGCCCAATGAAGGGACTGCATCTATGTATGAACAAGGGATAGAGTAACAATGTTATTTTTATGATCCTCAATACATGAAGATGTAGGTAGCCAAAAAATTTATAATATAGTAGCAAGAGAGTACAATTCCTTGATGAAAGAGTCACTCAGGATTGGCAATACAAGCCTCAATAGATCATATACATGAAATGTGAAATATACTGCTACACTCAGAATGCCCTAGGCTATGACTGCATAGTTTATAGGAGATACTGCAACATACTGAATAATAATACAAATATATAAAAATATATGGCTCAAGAAATGTACAGGAGAAAGCTCTCAACCCCATAAAACAATAATACAACAATCCTTAGAAGGATTGTCTGAAATATATACAAAATGGAAAAATTGCGGAAATGTCGGAGTTGCAGTAGCAGCGGAAACTCAAGAACTGGAACTAGATGGAGATAGTTGAAGATGATGCACAATATGAGTATATCTCCTCTAATGGATCTTCCAAGTGAAAATTTGATCCTATCACTGAAGATCTTACCCTCCAATCAACATTGCAAACTCCCTCTACAAATGTACTTTGAAAATAAAACAGTCACTAAAGGATACTGCGCTGTAGGTGGAATAAAATGTGTTGGCCAAATGCGAATATCTGCAATATGCTATGAATCCTCCCATACTGGTCTCCCAAAGGAAATAAGTCTCTCTCCTCTGAAGAGCAAGCCAAGAAATGGTGTTTTGGAACCTCCACTGTAACACCCTGCAACACAATGTTATAATTAAGCAGAAATAACGTTGTAGTTGAAGGAGGTGGCTTGGCCTTGAGCATGAATGTGGAGAAATAAAGTGAAATCCCTCAAGAGGCCTCTCAAGAACGAGAATGAATCCTAAAGAGGAATTCCTTATGCTAAACAACACTACAACTCTGCTAAACAACAAGAGACTGCGAATAGTTTAAGCAAACTAAGAAATCACTAATCATAAGCATGAGTTACAATGGATGCCTTGCCCTCCTTTTAAACAAATTCAAGCTCCCTCTCCATGGGTCCCACTCATTAGGGTTTCCTCCATCAAGGAAAATTCCCTCCTCTTTCACTGCGCTGCCCCACAAGATGATCTCCACCTCCTATCACTGCGCTATTTGACTTGGTCAAACTTGACCTTGTCTTTATGCAAATGTCCTCTTTCACACATGAGGGTGTGAAATCCAACTCCAATACTGATCTTCTTTCATACGAAGAGGGATTTTATTCCTATTTCTGAATTATATGGGCCTCCTTACCCATTTATTCATTTCCTAAGTGAAAACAACAAAAATTAATATTCCATTTAGCTGCATGCTAAAAGTGGAATATTACAGTCCTCCACTCCCAAATGTTGCTTGTCCTAAAAAAAATGCATAAGATAAAATCCTCCAAGGATCAAGATGTTTTCTCATCAATATATCTCCAAGTTTTCCCTCCAACATATGCAAACTAGCTTTTGGTGAGCATCCCAAATAGCTATCATGTAAGAAATAAACATCTATGGAGGCAAAAATTGGTTGTCTATGAGCCTTTTTGAGGCATGATATTTGACATGAATTGGGATTTACCATCCACATATGAATCTCCCATCCGAAAGAAATCATCCATACAAAGTGAGTTACCTCCCAACATGGCAACTCATGGAAATCTCCTTCAAACTTGAGCTCCAGAAATGAAGGTGGGCTGAAAATTTTCATATGGTAAGAATCATAGCCTACCCCATGCTATCCTCCTCTCCACTTGTGATAAGTGTAGAGTGTGTTATTATCTCAGGCTACAATGGTATTGCCCTTAATTGGCAAAATGAAGAACAATCCTCCAAGGATCTCCCTTCCAACATTGGAGAAAAAGGTGGCCCAAAACATTTCATCCATGATGAACATGACATGGTCATCATAGAGTATCCAAATGGGAACTATGCTGAAGGTTTTACATGATGATGCATGATACAAACAATGTCTCAAGAGGAAACAACACAGTCCCATCCACTGTAACTTCAAAAAATAGCATGGAAAGTAATATGAAAAAATCATCACATCTACTAATGAATAGTAAATGGTTGAATGTGTCAACAATACATGATCAAACACTTGCTCATGGTTATACAGTGAATGGCTATAAAACTCATGGCCCAGCCCAAAAGAAAACAAATGTGTGGCTATGTTGGACATATCTCTTCCCATGCTCCCATTAGAACATGTAATGCAAAAAATGTGGGAATTATCTCTCCTCAAGGACACATCCAACTCATGTGTCAATTCCCCAATCATGCTCTCAAAAAGAATAGAAACAATACCAGAAAATGAAGTCATGATCAGTACAAGAATGAAGGAGATACTGATGGCTTCATGTGGTGTTTGAAGATACCAATAGCCTCCTAAGGATGTACAACACAGTCTTACAAACTGCTGCTTCATAAATTTACATGGAAAAATGTTTCCTGATACATGGTAAATCATGCATGTCATCATATAGTAAATGGTTGGGTGAAAAAAATAAACATAAATGTAATGATAAAACATTTTCCCAAGGCCACATAAAAGATGGCTATGTCTATCATATAGTTTGGCCCAATTTTGATCATGGATCAATATGAAAAACTTGCCCTCTTGTGGAGAAATGCACTGCATAGTAATGTTAAGAGCATTAAATTATTGTGTTAGCCAATCAATAATTGGAAAAAAAAAATTCTTACCATATGCTGGAAGTAGGATGACACATGGGTCCATAAATGAGTCCTCCATAGTGGTTTGGTATGCATCCATGAAGAGGAATGAACTATGTGTTGCATGAAGATCCTCCTTCTCATGCTTGGAAGCCCAAGTCAAGAAGAACATATCATCGTAATAGATGTTTCCATCCACTACCCTATCATCCTTACCCCCTCCTTTTCCACCAAGTGCATCCGATGTGAAGTGATCCTAGGGACAGTCCATCCATATACCCTTAGAGAGAGTGCATGACATAGGGATCATGGAGAAAAAAGCGACTGAGTTGGGAAGGGGATTTTTTGATGTTAGGATCAAATATTCCATGTTGAAGAGCAGCTTTAGGAAGCCCAAGCATAGAATTCAAGATTTCAATATCAACTTCAACAAAAAGACAAACAAATGGCCACCATGGAAGATTTGTGCATGGAGGCCATTAAACATAGATACCCATCAGACCCCTATGCAGTCTACCTCAAAGAAAAATGGATCCTATTTAAAATCATGATACTAGCCTCTCACGGTTCCTTACCTTTTCATAACTAATGAGAATTCATTGAAATTTTCAACCAGTCAAGTATGGCAGACAAGGAAAATATGGTAGAATTCTACATGCATAATATCTTGTTGGAAAACTTGAACATTTGGGACCATAATCCTAGAATGGGAGACATGCGGTTAATGGAATTAGCCTCTTAGATGCTTAACGAGGAAGCTAGAGCACAAGAAGTAAGGAGGGTCATGAGGAGAGAAAATAGGGAGCCGATACATATTAGGGAAAAACTATTTAGTCGTAGGGGCATCATCAAAAGCCATCTAAAGATAGAAAAGGATGATGCACTTGTAGAAAATTACCTCAACACACAAGTACAAGCCATAGCCCATTTTGATGATGCTTCTAGGTTTTTGGGAGATGAATGCATAATGGCTAGTCAAAGGAGAAGGAATAGCCTCCCTCACTACCTCATAAACATGGAATACCACACATAAAAAAGATTGAATATTTCTCTAGAAAGGGCACCACTATACAAGAGGGCCATGCAGGCCAGGAATATTCAGTGGCTTAGTTTGAAACTTAGTCCACCCTTATTTTTGGAACTTAGTGACGGGAAAAACCAAGATGAGTAGAAAATATTATGGTAGGAAGAAGAATAGAATGATGGATTTTACCCTCCTGAAGGGACTCCCACACTTCTTCCTTGTGAAGTTAGAGGGTTCATTAATGCTTTGAAAGAGATGCAGAATGAAGACTAAGTTGCGTAGAGGATGAGAAAAAATTTGGTAGGGCTGTGATGATGAAAGCCATCATTAGGTATAATTGGAGGGGTTAACTGCCACCTATTTATCCTTATTAAGTCTCTCTTTCTCACATTTAAATTATATTATGGTCTTTTCTTGCTAGTGTAGATGGTGATTAAGGCTTTTCATACTTCCAATACCTAATATGGGTTAAATGGAAGATAATCATGAAGATATATTGCACTTTTGATGAATATTTTACAATTAGAAGCTTGGAGTAGACAATAAGGAGAGATTCTGTAGGTATTTTCACCACTTCCAACTACCAAAAACTTAAATGGATCCTTGGGAATTCTCAACATCTCGAAATCAAAGGCAACCAAGGAAGTGGGAGATGAAGTGTACCAAAGCTCCACTTCTCTTGCAATGAAAAAGGAAACATGACCTAATTTTTGGGGAGCTATTGATAGATACGCTATAGGTTAAATATTGCTGAGAAAGAGCTCATTAGAATTCGAACTTTGAAGGAAGCTAATGTTGGCAATATGATGCAGAGTGTTGTCCTTGATGGCAACCCACTGAATGAACATGAAGACATGAGATTGTTGACTTGTGTTGTCCTTGATGGCAATCCACCTGATGAAGTTATTCTTGACTTGATGAACTTGATAAATGATGTAAATCTGATGTGATATGATGTGTTTTGACAATATGATGCTGAGTACTCACTTGACAGAGTGTTGTCCTTGAATGGCAACCCACCTGATGGAGTTGTGCTTGATAGAATATGTCTTGATGAACCTGTTTAAAGATGTAAATCTGATGTATCTACAGAGAGTACAAAAGGTAATGAAGAAAGGAATTCAATATGTGCTAGATCCATGATGAAAAGAGTATGTTTCAATGAATACACGGATTTTCCTAGGAGAAGTCGCGTATGCACGCGGTAAAGTACGTGCCAAGTCGCGTATGGGAAAAAGCGCTCATAAAGTGCAAAAACAGGGGTAACCACCATGGTATTGACCCATTGTATTAGGTAATGATTCGTCTAAATGACCCCATTCAGGAATACCATCGGAAGTAATGTAGTTTTGGGCTCATGGTATTGTATTGGCTCATGGTATTGAAAAAGGGGCTCATGGTATTGAAAAAGGGTAAACCTATATAAGGAGAAGAAATTCATTGTGCAAATGATGAGTGTGGTGCAAGATGTCTGAGCTTGAATGAATACTTCTCTATGAAGTATATCTGTATGGAAAGGGTAAAGGTTTGATGATAGATCTGAATGCATGAGGCACCAATGAAGAAAATGATAAAGAAGGGGATCTAGATCTGAAATGTATTTGTATCTACTAGATCTGTTTATGGAGTGATTAGATCTGTGATGAGGCGAACATTTGTCTGAAGTAAAGGGTTGAATCTGAACTGAATATCTGATCTGAAGAAGTATGCAGCTCTGTAATGGTTGAAGATCCATACGCTAGTTAGCCGCGAGCTCGTATATGCGCGGCAGGTAGCACGTATGCGCGATTGAAGTTTATGCAGAAGTATCATTTGGTTTGTGTGAATGGAAGCGCGTATATACGCGACATCGGTGAAGTGAAAGCGCGTATGCAAACTAGGGTTTGCTGAAGTCTGTGGTAAGAAATGACTGATCTATTCTGTTGTATTGCTGCTATCTGTATTCTACTGTTCTGAGTTGTCTACATCAGTTTGGTTGTATGATTGAGCTTAAATGTATGAAGAGGGTCCAGTCTAAAAATATGATGAAACGTGGCCTACAAGTATTGTTCTATTGAAGTTGTTGGATCCAGTGTGAAAATTGATGAAACGTGGTCCGAAGGGGTGCTGAGGGTTGTAGCCTTCAGTCAGGGGGTTGTAGCTCCCTTCCAGGTGAGGCTGGTAAACGAGATCAGGGTGTCGTAGCTCCCTTCCGGGTGGGGAATTTGCAAAATTACTTGAGAGCAGGGGGTCGCAGCTCCCTTCCAGGAGAGGCTGGTAAACGAGTCAGGGGGTTGGAGCTCCCTTCCAGGAGAGGCTGGTAAACGAGCGCAGGTGGGTGCTTGCGTGCTGGTAGGAGTGCAACGCCGGCTTGCCATTTCTTGATCTTTCTCTAATAAAATGTTGAAGGATGAGAAATTGCGACGGTTGTTTCTCCGTCAGAGATTTCCTCCGTCTGGTGGAGCTGTGTGTGATGCTTTGTGTGATGGTTTATTCTGATCTTACTGCACATGTTTACTGTTTATAGAACATCTAATGAATGAATGATGGAATGATATAAGTGAAGAACTAATGGCATAATTAGATCTCTGTGTATACGCGAGTTTTATGAAGGATATCAGCGTGTATACGCTACTTGGCTTCAGAAAAGTAGCGTATGGGTTTTAAGGAATGAAAAAGTAAAAATTGTTGAATATCATTGTCTTTGATTCACCCCCCCCCCCCCCCCTTTGAGTATTTCTCCCAACAATTGGTATCAGAGCAGGTTCTTCTGCAGAAGCTTGATCGCTTGAAGGAGATCCGTCGCAATGGGAAGTCAAGAAGGAGTGATGTCTATAAAGCCACCTCTATTCAATGGAAGCAATCTGATATTCTGGAAGGTACGAACAAAAGCATATCTGCAAAGTCTTGGTGCAGATGTATGGGCAATTGTGGAAGAAGGTTATCAATACCCGGCAAGTATTCCTACTGATGCAGCAGAAAGGAAGAAGTATGAAATCAATGCCAAAGCGGTGAATGTCTTATTAGGAAGCATGTCTGAACCAGAATTTGCTAAGGTGATGCAGCTAAATTCAGCAAAAGAAATATGGGACAAAATCATTCTAAGCTATGAAGGAGACACAAAGGTAAAAAGTGCAAAACTCCAAACTCTTAGAATTGAATATGAAAATTTGAAGATGCATAGTGATGAGAGTGTTGCCAGTTTCTTTCTTCGTCTGGATGATATTGTAAATCGAATGAGAAATTTAGGTGAAACCATAACTGATACTGCTCTGGTGGAAAAGGTCTTAAGATCCTTGACTTCAAAATTTGACTCTAAAGTTTCAGCTATTGAAGAAAGGCAAGATCTGCAAACTCTTACTATTGTTCAATTAAATGGTATTCTGACTGCTTTTGAAATGAGACAAGGAGGTCCTTCCCAAATTAGAGAAGCTTCTTTTAAGGTATCTGCAAGAGGAAAAGAAAAGGAAGTTGTGAAAGAATCCAGCTATATATCCGAAGAAGAAGAAGCGAATTTCGTGAGAAAAATCCAACTAGGTACTGGAAGATTCAAAGGTAAGCTTCCCTTCAAATGTTTTGGGTGTGGAAAAGTTGGTCACTATGCTGCTAAATGTCCTTATAGAGAAAAACATGGTAAAGGGAAACAATTTGAAAAGAGGAAGAGATATTTTGCAAATGAAGATGATGATGAAGTGTCCAGTGAAGATGAAGAAGATTCTGACCAAGATCTGAAAGTGCTCATGGCAAAGAAACAAAAGAAGAAGGCTACTCGAAACAAGAAGATATCTCAGAAAACTTGTATAGCAGAAATTGAAAAAGATGAATCAGATAGTGATTGGGGTCATTGGAATACTCTTATTGGTGCAAACAATGGTGAAGATAGTGAAAATTATGTTGTGGACCTAGAAGAAGTTTTCAAAGATCAACAAATATTAGTTAATTAGAAGATAAATGGACAGATAGAAACAGGTATTGATCGTTGTTCTTGTATTTTACTTAACTGTATATGCAAAGGTAATGATAGTGAAAGTAAAGTTGTGGATCTAGAAGAAGCTGTTAAGATTAAAGATGAAGATAAACAAAAATCATCTAAGAAGAATGAAAGACTTGAAGCTAAAATCATCTCTCTTAGGGAAGATCCGAAAATATCAAAGAAGAAGATGGCAGAACTCGAAGCAGAAAACATTTCTCTAAAAACAGATCTGGAAAAATCAAAAAGGAAGAATGAAGGTCTTGAAGCTGGAATCATCTCTCTACAAGAAAATCTTGAAGAATCAAGTAAGAAGAATGAGGAACCTCTACAATCATTTGAAAAGGAAGTACTTGAAGTAGAAATCATTTCCCTCAAAGAAGACCTGGATAAATCAAATAAGAAGAATGCAGGACTTGAAGCAGAAAACATATCCCTGAAAGTAAATCTCGAAGCATCAAAGAAGAAAAATGAAGAGCTGCAACAAACATGTGAAGAAAATGAAAATTGGTTGAAAGAAGAGATTCCAAATCTAAAGGATCAAGTAGAAGATGGAAGAAGGAAAGAAGAAAGCATGACAAAGCAATGTCAAGCCTTGGAGGTTGAGGTAAACATTCCCAAAGGTAAATTAGAAGAAAAAGTTAAACTTTTGAGGTTTCAAGATAGTACTAATATCTTGGACAATATTCTGAGTAATCAAAGGTCTCCTACTATCAAACTTGGTCTTGGTTTCCATGAAACTGTTAAAGGAGAATCTAGCTCACAAGGAAGTGCAAAAAATTCAGAGGATGTCAATGCAAAACCTGAAGTGTTGAAAGAAACAAAAGGTCAACCGACAATGATGAAATCTCAAAGGAAATCAGTCAATAAAGTTGAATGCTTTAAATGTCATAATTATGGGCATGTTGCAGCAAATTGCAGGAGCAGATCATTTCAGCCTCAATCAAACAGTTCCTACATAGAAAGGTACTCTGGTTTCTTCAAGGGATATTGTTTTTCATGTAACAAGTATGGACATAAAGCAGCTGATTGTAAAAGGAGGAAGATTAGAAATACTCATTATGATTCTTATGCTTATTCTTATGGACATATGAGATGTTATTCTGGTAACAAGTATGGACATGTAGAAAAGGAATGCAGGTTGAACAGATATGAGAAATTGGATAACTTCCAGCACACAAATAGAAAGACTAAACAAATCTGGAAAAAGATGGAGGACCGATCAGAAACGTAGGGAATTCTGACCCTACTGTAGTCATCCGCTTCTGAAGCTTACTTTTTGACTGCAGAAATGATGTGGGATACATTATGAGATTTAGTAATATATCGTCACAGGGGGAGGAATGTATGATGACTCTCATGGTTGATTTGATTTTTCTGGTTACATGTATTTCTGACAAAGCATCTGATATGAAAAAGACAGGTACAGGAAGTACAAGTTTAGGGGGAGATGAAGGAATGTGAAAATTTCTATGCTTCACTTTCCATATGCGGGTTATATGAACAAAAGTCGCGTATACACGCGAGTTTCAACAGACACAGTCACGTATGCTTTGATGATAAGAGAATTTTTATGATAGCTGAAGATCTGGAGCAGAGGTTCAGGGGGAGCATCAGTCTGACTGTTAATAACTGTATTATTGACTCAGTATCAGCTTAGTTTCTCAGTTCCAAATTATGATGATATGATACTTAGTTTCTTATGTTGAAGATTATGGATGAGTCCTGTGTGCTTTTGATGAAGAGTATTTGTTGTTGAGATGAATGTCTTATAATTCAGAGATAAGGACAGTTCATGCAGAGATTGTTGCTGATGACTTGCTGATGAACGTATTCAGGTTGCACAAGTTAAGGAGGAGTACTAGTTCAGGGGAGCAGCAGGCTGAATACTAATGACTGCATTTTTGGCACTATGACTTCTTATTCCTTCATTATTGTGATACTCATGCTGAAATGATGATGACTTGGTACATGGTTTATTATGATGAGATTTTGATCCCTGTTTACTATCTTTTGTGCTCACACATGGATGAGTCAGAAGTCATTTGATTCAGAAATAAATCATGCAGAGTTTGTTACTATGGTTGAGATCTTTTGCCTACATATGTTACTTCATGATATTGGACCACATGGATGATTGCTTGATACATATTTGAAGATGTTGTTCTGGTATGATAATCTCTCTTGGAAAGATTGTATTGATGCTGCAAAGAATCTGAAGGCTTGGTTACTAATGTGCTTATGCTACAACCGTTGGATGACGCTTGAAGACACAACTACACTGTTCTATCTATTTGTAGTCCAGGGAAGCATTCAAATATCTAAGAAAGAAGCTGAAAACTGTATTTTTTCGCACAGAGGATCAGATCTGGTTAAAATATAGAAGATGGTATTGGATACGCGGGTTTCCTGAAACACAGTCGCGTATATACGCGAGTTCATGCACAGAAAACCGTGTATGTATGATTGCTGAGAATTTTCTGTTTGGATTCAGCTCTCTTCAGCACAGCTGCAGTGCTGTTTGGTATCTCTGATACTATTTGGTATCTCTGGTGGTGTTCCAGTTCTCATAATTCTATTTCTAATGTTTTGATAATGATGCCTTGATGATTTGTTGGTAAAAGTGTTCAGGATGCACAAACTAAGGGGGAGCCTTAGTCATATGAAAAGGATGCATGGATGCACAGATTCAGGGGGAGCATTAGCATTGCTGAGTATAATGCATTGTTGGCATTATGTTGATTCTGAAAAATGTTCTTTTTCTTGAGGACTTTCTAGGCGTTGGTCTTAATTGGTCATTTTTGTAATTTGGTGAAAAGGTCTTGTTGAGACCCATGATGTAAAATTTTGATATTCAGTGATTTAAGGACTTTTCAAATTTTGTAAACCCACTTGGTTGGGTAGCTGAGTTGAAATGTGTAAACCCACTTGGTTGGGTACTTGAGTCTCATATGTAAATCCACTTGGTTGGATATTTGATGTAAGTATGAGTCTTTTGGTGATAGGAAGTTCATAGAGTCATGTACTTCATTTAAAAATATGTTTGAAGATTCAACATGAACTCAAGGGGAGCTTGGTCACTTCAGTATACATCAGATCTACAAAACGCTTCTTCTACATAAGGAGAACAGGGGGAGAGAGTGTTGGTTTTGATCCGCCCTTTGCCGTTGATGTGCAAGGGGGAGAGTGACATGGTGTTTGAATGAAGAGAAAGAATGCTGTCAAAAAATGGGGAGAGTGACATGGTGTCATTGTATTCTTAATGTACCTATCTATTGTGATAACTGAACACCATCGTGGTTGCCATCAAGTCCAAAGGGGGAGATTTTTGGCAATATGATGCAGAGTGTTGTCCTTGATGGCAACCCACTGAATGAAGATGAAGACATGAGATTGTTGACTTGTGTTCTCCTTGATGGCAATCCACCTGATGAAGTTATTCTTGACTTGATGAACTTGATAAATGATGTAAATATGATGTGATATGATGTGTGTTGACAATATGATGCTGAGTACTCACTTGATAGAGTGTTGTCCTTGAATGGCAACCCACCTGATGGAGTTGTGCTTGATAGAATATGTCTTGATGAACTTGTTTAAAGATGTAAATCTGATGTATCTACAGAGAGTAAAGAAGGTAATGAAGAAAGGAATTCAATATGTGCTAGATCCATGATGAAAAGAGTATGTTTCAAGGAATACGCAGATTTGCCTAGGAGAAGTCGCGTATGCACACGATAAAGTACGTGCCAAGTCGAGTATGGGCAAAAGCACTCATAAAGTGCAAAACCAGCGGTAACCACCATGGTATTGACCCATTGTATTAGGTAATGATTCATCTAAATGACCCCATCTAGGAATACCATCGAAAGTAATGTAGTTTTGGGCTCATGGTATTGTTTTGGCTCATGGTATTGAAAAAGGGGCTCATGGTATTGAAAAAGGGTAAACCTATATAAGGAGAAGAAATTCATTGTGCAAATGATGAGTGTGGTGCAAGATGTCTGAGCTTGAATGAATACTTCTCTGTGAAGTATATATGTATGGAAAGGGTAAAGGTTTGATGATAGATCTGAATGCATGAGGCACCAATGTAGAAAATGATAAAGAAGGGGATTTAGATCTGAAATGTATTTGTATCTACTAGATCTGTTTATGGAGTGATTAGATCTATGATGAGGCGAACATCTGTCTGAAGTAAAGGGTTGAATCTGAACTGAATATCTGATCTGAAGAAGTATGCAGCTCTGTAATGATTGTAGATCCATACGCTAGTTAGCCGTAGAGGAAGCGCGTATATACGCGGCTTCGCTGAGGAAAAAGCGTGTATGCGCAGTGAAGTTTATGTACAGAAGTATATGCTGGTTTATGTGAACGGAAGCACGTATATACGCGACATCAGTGAAAGGAAAGCACGTATGCAAAATAGAGTTTGTTGAAGTCTGTGGTAAGAAATGTCTGATCTATTCTTCTGGTTTACTGATATCTGTCAGTGAGTTATATGCATTTGTTTCATGTTTGACTGTGCTTAAAAGTATGGAGTGGGTCCAATGTGAAAATATGATGAAACATGGCCTGCAAATGGTGTCCTAAAGGAAGCTTTGGATCCAGTGTGAAAATTGATGAAACGTGGTCCATAGAGGTGCTGAGGGTTGTAGCCTTCAGTCAGGGGGTTGTAGCTCCCTTCCAGGTGAGGCTGGTAAACGAGAGCAGGGGGTCGTAGCTCCCTTCCAGGTGAGGCTGGTAAACGAGATCAGGGGGTCGTAGCTCCCTTCCAGGAGAGGCCGGTAAACGAGTCAGGGGGTTGGAGCTCCCTTCCAGGAGAGGCTGGTAAACGAGCACAGGTGGGTGCCTGCGTGCTGGTAGGAGTCTGCACCAGCACATATGTTGTAAGATGTTTTCTCTATAATAAAATATTGAAGGCTGAGCAACTGCAGCGGTGGTTTTCTCCCGTCTTGGGTTTCCACCTAAAAATCCTGGTGTTCATGTGTGATGCTTATGTGTGATGGTTTATTCTATTCTTACTGCACATGTTTACTATTTATAGAACATCTAATGAATGAATGATGGAATGATATATCTGAAGAGCTAATGGCATATTTAGATCTCTGTGTATATGCGAGTTTTATGAAGGATATCTGCGTGTATACGCTAGTTGGATTTAGCAAAGTAGCGTATGGGTTTTAGAGCATGAAAAAGTAAAAAGTTTTGAATATGCAGTAAATACTTATTCACCCCCCCCCTCTCAGTATTTTTCCCAACAGCTAATAGACTCTTAGCACTTGTAATATGTTTTTGAGATTTTTATGATTATGTAATGAGGCTATTTTGTACAATAAGATGAGTATTCATATTCTCCTTCACTAATTTAGTTTCAGAGGGCTAGGCTTGTGGGTTAGGGCCCAATCAATTGACCTTAGTCTCTCTTGTGTATTCATTCTGATTTTTATGTCATTGTAGCTAGTTTTCTTAATGAGTTTTAGCTAGTTTGCTTATATTTCAATTCACTTTTTAAATTTTTCTTCCATTTCTTTGTTGTCATTGAGCTTGCATAAATGTTGGTAGAATAGCTTATAAACTCATAAATTTTTGTGTCAAGCCTCCCTCTCTCATCTCTTTCACTCGAACTTTAGGAGGGAAAATATTGACCACAAGCAAAATTTTCTCTTTAATCTATGATTTCTTGGAAATAATAGCTAGGTTGTTGTAGTGTCATGAACATTTCTAGATTAGAGAGTTATATTTCTGTTCGAATGTTTAAGTAGGCCTTCATTCAAAATTCAACTCATCTTTTTGATTTCCTTCATCATAGATTTTCCAATGTTTGTTGCATGAACATGTAGTTTTCTTTCAATTTCAAGTAGCTCAAAAAATGAGGACTTCACCAGCACCCTTATCTTCATTTCTCACCCATCAACAACCTTATTTTCATCAAATCACCTTCAGCCTTGTTTTTAAGATTTTCACCTTCACACCATGAGCAACCTTAGAAGTGAAAGACATGATTCTTAAGATGTTATGAGCTTGTAAAATGGGTTGGAGACCTTCCATTCATCCAAGTACACCTTCATTCCACCTCCCCTATGATTTTCTCCATCATTTTTGGTATGAAATTTCCTCAAACTATTTCCTGTACCAATTCAAGACTTTCTTGTAGGACTTTAGGAAACCTATAGAAGAATCAATAATAGCACCATTGGATATATCCTTAAGCCCAGAAACCAACATCAACGTCATATATACCTATCAAAACCATCAAGACACCTTCATCCTCGCGTCCATGAGTTAAAAACCTTCCTAAACCACCTTAACACCTTCTCCTCCTTGCTGCAAAACAATGCATTTACAGCATAATTAGGTCATGATTAGATTCATAAGTAAAATAATTATAGATAAATAATGAAGTATATATATTTTGTTTATCCATTTGGCCTAGCAATGTGTGAGTAGATTTTCCTTCCTTTTGCAATTTAAATTCAACCATTTACTTCATGAAGATACCTAGTTTGCTTCTATTTCCTGTGAGAGTTTAAATCATAAATCTATTTCCTTGCAGAATAGCTAGATGTATTTTCTTTCTTTAGAATA
The DNA here is from genome assembly GCA_034641835.2 of Pinus albicaulis. Taxonomy (NCBI): domain Eukaryota; kingdom Viridiplantae; phylum Streptophyta; class Pinopsida; order Pinales; family Pinaceae; genus Pinus; species Pinus albicaulis. The sequence goes on from JAXQQM020063602.1 coordinate 30,300, forward strand.
GTCATTTGATGGTTAATAGAGTAATGGTTTTGAGTTAATGGTAGTTCTAGGTCTAATCGAGAAGTGTGAAAGACCTCACTCAGAAACCCTAGAAATAACACCCTTTAATAGGAATCAGAAGAGGATGACATGAGTAGAATACATCTGTTGTGTATATAGCACTTTCACCTCTAATTTTTTAAGAACTTCGGGCTGGTAAAGTAAAGTATATTAGCCCCTGGGAGTCGCAACATTCCTGGTACAATACGAGGGCTCACCAAAAACCAAGGAAAAGTACATTTAGGATGGAAACCTATCCAAAATTAGCACCACAATCTTGTGGACCATTTGAAACTTAAGACTAGGTTGGACTAGGTTGGACCCGTAGCTTATCAATTAGATTTACCCACTCGCATTAAAATTCATAATGTTTTCATGATTATTTACTTAAGAAATATATACATGATAGTTCTCACACTATTTATTGGAAAATTATATAGCTAGAATTCAAAGGAGACTCCCTCGAAGAACATCTCTGTATTCTAGAGAGGAAAGAGATCTAGCTCTGAAATCGAGTAGTTTTTTCATATTAAAGTGCAATGGAAGCACTTTACTACCAAAGAGGCTACATGGGAGCGAGAAGATGAGATTCTTGAAAACTATCCAAAAATTTTCCAGAGAGAAGAAACTAGAAATTAAACATTGAGGAAAATATAGTTAAAAGGGTGGAAGATGTAATATCCCTATGTTTTTTGAAATAATTAATATTGTTATATTTTTCCAGAATTAAACTATGTTGGATTCAATGGTGATTCCATAAATTATGTAAATGAACATTATACATGTGGTTATGAAATCAATAATTGCAGTTATAAATTAATTGGAAGGGAAAATTACTTGAAATGAGACACTTAACTAAAGAGATAATTTCTAATCTCAATCACAAATGAGGTGAATAAATATTCATGACAATATATATTTCTGAAAATATGTAAGTACAATATATGAAGTAAGGGTATCTCATTCAACATGAAAAAAGCAGAAGAAAACACGGTACATTGAAGGATAAAGAGCTAAAGGATAAAAAAAAAACTGTAACAAAAAATGCTACATAACAGGACAATAGCTGTGGAAGAAAGAGGTTGAATAAGGAAGAAAAAATTATAAAGCACTACAAAAGGAACTGGGTAAAGTTAAAATGTTAAAGGAAGTCTTCTTGATATTAATCTAAGCAGGAAGCTGGTAAGTCAGATCAACAGTTTGGGTGGAAAGTGTACTCATTTAGTGATTCTTTTGATTCTCTTGTTAGAAATTCTATGAGATTTATTTTGTTGATGAATAGGTACCTGCATATTGTGTATTGAAGGAATGGATTGAACTTAAAATGGTAATTAGGTTGGCAAGTAAACATATGCCGACTCTCTATTGAAGAACAAAGACACAATTTAGTGTAGAAAATATGTATTGTACTAGAAATTATTTATGTACAAATGGTGTAGACAATATATTTTCATGGCTAAAGAGTTTGTATCTGGGTAAATTCTTTGTAGTGATAGGAATTATATTTTTTGTGATTAATATATACGTTGAAAGGATTTTAAATGTGATTTTTGTTAAATTTTATTAATACTTGTCACTGATATGAAGGTATGATCTCTTGTTAATAAATTTTTTATTCTTACTATTTTAATATTATTGGTGGTATAGTTGAGCTTTAACTATTTTATTCAGTTTATCGTATATAAGAAAATAATAATTACATGTTAGAGTAAATAGGTTTTGAGAGTTAAAGTAGTGCGCTTATAACACTGAGGTCATATCCTAATTTCTAAAATGTCCAAATTTAAACCTAGGCATAAGGGATAATATAGGAATATGATGGTTACCAAAGAAATGATTAAGTATTTCTGGTGCAACTTGATGTGTCATTGTAAATATAGTTAGGAAAATTAGGTTGTGTTGGAAGATAAAAGATATTATATGAAATCAGGGTAATAATGAGTATGAATGCCTTCACTCTGATACAAAAAACTACGGATATATTCTTAAGCGAGATGGATATTATGGTAATATATCAAAAAATTAGATAATTAAATGAAATAATTTTTAGGAAAATAAAATTATAAAAAATTGAGTACTAGAGTAAGTTAACTACTGTATTCAAAGAACACCCATAAACATAACCTCTGTAGAAATACTTTGTTAGTTAATTGATATTTATATCTTAACAAATTTACCAGTGAACCTAGTTTCAACCATCGGTATTAGTATGAGCTAAGTTAATTCACTACGGGTTAATCAATTGAATTGATCATGGACCTGTTATAAATACAATACACATATATACTATACAGAGCCATATAACTATCACAATATGCATCCATATACAAATAAATTTCCCTTCTAGTAAGCAAGAACACACAGTTATAGGATCTCTTATGAACCCATGTAAACAAGATAGCTCATAAAGAATATCAAAAAAATCCCATAGAAAAAAATTTAAATAAAAGGAAGAAAAAATATCAAACGAAAGGGAATAGACTACCCAACGAATAAAAATCAGCCATAATTACACAACCATTAAACAAAAAATAAAAGAACAAAACACAATTGAGTTATTCATATTTTCCACCAGATCAGACACTTGAAAAAATCAAGTGTTGGAAGGTGAAACTTGAGGAGAAGTACTAAAATCATCGACTTGAAAGACTCTATGTCAGGTCAGTTGAAGATGGGTGCAAAACCTCCATAGTCGAAGATAGGGTTTGAGGGTATCTTGTGTACCTGCAAAGTAGATGTCACAATCAACAAACGAGAATGATGTTGGAGAAAAACAAATGATATACATTATTAAATAATTAGCGAGGGAATTCCCATTTATATTACCCGAGTATGAGTCAACGGATCTTGTGTTCTTCACCATTTTGTTGAAAATGGAATATAAGTTAGCTCTGAGGTAGGAAAACCATATCCAAAAGAATATGTAATGAAAAACAACCATACACGCATACATGCAGTAGGAAGATCCATTAAATTACCTAAGAAAGTAAATTAAAACAAAGGATTGATGCCTGTGTGCAATGATTGGGTCTTACGGCTACATAGACACCTTGCAAGGCCGAGTAAAATTGTTATTAGGAAAGAATCGAACTTTGAAGAATTTTCCTTTGACATATATAAAACCCTGGTGCTTATAAGAGTAAATATTGTTCTAATGGAAATTTAAAGCAGAATAGCCATAAAAATTCAATTAGTAACTCACTAGTACATACAAAAGGGGAAGAAGCAAAATTTTCACATGATGTAGCCATGGTTCTTGGAGATGAACCAATGAACCCAACAAGACACATCGACCTGTTAACCTATGAAATAGAAATTGAGTATTGATGACCATAATTTCACACCTTTAGGAGGATATGGAAAACCAAGAAACCAAATTTCAAAGTGATAATAACCACTCTTAGAAAATTTAAATTTACAAAATGGTCAAGTGTAGAACCCTTACTGTGGAAAATGAAAAAAACTGAAATAGTGCAGTGAACCATAATACCTCGACACCATAAATAGTGCACTATCGTTGTGTTGTAAAAATAGTGTTGGTATATTTGAGGCTATCACCAGTTTCCAATTATTACCAGTTTCCAATTACAGAAGAGAAAAAATAGAGTGACGACAGCGATACGAAAACCAGGAAAAAATGTCGATTAGTTCATAGGAAATGTCTATACAAGCTTAACGTTTGGGTGGAAAGATAAGAACCATTAGATGGGGACAACGAATCTACGCCCTTCACATAGTCATACGATACCTTGTCCTCATCATGTGTTATCGTTCTCTCATTAGATGGGATAGTGTTGGCCACATGGATGCATTAGGGGTAATGTACTTGTCATGTGGTGAGTTACCATACATAATTTATGTGATATGACCTAATGGTATAGGAATTAATAAATCACCATATTACTTGGGGAAATAAATAAGAAATGGGGGTCAGATAGTTAGGTTTAAATGTTATAAGATTCATCTAGGGAGATGATACTTCCATATAGTAACTATTCAAATGATCCAATTATCAGCATAGGGGAAACTAAAGATGCATGAAACATTAGGTAATAAGTGCATAGATATAATTCGTCAGGATCAACAATTTAGAAAATAAAATAAGAAAATATAGGAATTATATGCCATCCAATAACATATGCAAATGATTAGTAAGGAAGTTAAAAAAACAAAATAATGTGTGATATATGAAGAGAAAATGTGACATTTTAATTTATATTGTAAAATCGATGTTAATTTATAACTACTATCTATATGTTATATATTTTAATGGGATATGATTTTATTTATCTAAAAGAAATGTTAGTAATTTTATTAATTAGAAACAAAATTACAATATAAAAAAAGTGAAATTAAAAAATATTTACATCTAGCTTCTAACATGTAAGATGCAATGTCTACACATCTACTCAATATTGGGTTGTATAGGGCCTCTCTGTGTAATGATTATAAAAGCTATGATTAAATATAGTTTTCATTTTCAACCTTAATTATTTAATGGATGATTGCTAGTATCGATGTCTATTGTGATAAACTCTAATATTTTTAAATTGATTCTCCTAATCTTATTATTGGGCTTATATATGTCAAAGTTTGATAAATATTTAATAGGTGTTTAACTAATGTGTAGGAATTGACCACTAAAACTTTATGTTGCACTCTCTCACTGTCACGTCTCCCAGACCCAGCTTCTTACTCATAGAACATAACCTCAGATACGTTCAGCATCAAAGTAGAGATGTATGCATCCACGTATACATCTAACTGTATTCAGTTAACCTTCCTTGCTCCAACTACTTTCCCAGCAGTTCATATGGAAGGTAAATAGATGCTCTTTTCCTAGTATTTTTAAATATGCTTACAATCTTCCCTTACCCACAATTTTATCCCACCAAGAGATTTTCAATAGGACTCTCCCCTTAATTTACGGTTACAATTATGCATGTTAACCTCTTCCCTTGGAAAACTGGGATATAGATCCTCCCGCTCCAATCAAATGGGGGTAGGGAATACTGAAATTGAGAGTTTAGACTTCCTAGTTTCAGATTCTAGTACTTAGTTAGGATTCAACTTCTGCTTTCTTATATTTACACTTACATGTAATAGAACAATTTACATTCTTAATTCTACAATTCTTGCCATTGTAATATAGCTGATACACGGACCCCATACTGCTATCACAGGGTTGTTGTTCCTACTTTCTGTGGTTGGTTTCAGGGAATTCTGTACCATCAATATTGTTATGACAGGTTTAGTTGTGTGGTACTTGCTGTTCGTGGGTACTGTTTGTTAACATTTTCTGTCTATACACCCAGCAATTAACTATTCCTTTAAAAGACAGCAAGCCACACCTGTACATAGTTATTAAACTAGCTGTTCAAATGAAGTTATTAAACTAACTTCATTTCTACAAGGTACTCATCTCTATAATCCAACTATTTGTCTCTGCTATCAATAGCTTTAGTTTGCAATTACATGAGTTACTGAACAAATAATCAATCTAGAATTTTCATAATGATCCATAACATAATATTTCATAAATTGCATAATAAACCATAACATCACAATTCATAAATTGCATAGTGAACCATAATATCACAATTCATAAAACAGGGATATATTTAATACAGACTTACAGAAATCTCCAACATTATGCATGCATACCTCTACTATGACCAGTCCTCCCAACCGTAGAGTTCGTCTATTTCCAAAACTCACCCCCGAGCTGAGATCCTCCAAGAACAGACTAACTTCAATCTGTTCTGGAGCAGCTTATTTAGGCTGTGCTTCCCCCAAAGCCTGTTTCCAATTCTGCGTCCATAATTTCAGGATGCTTTATTCCTGTTTAGCCTAGGCTTCCCATTTTGGGACTCTTTAAAGCTGCTTTAAGATTTTCCTTAGCTTTTCCAGCTTTTTCTCACCTCTTCCCAACTACTCCTCTTCATTGGGGAAATTTAGATTTTTCCTCAAAAATCTAAATTAGAAATAATTTCTTTCAAGGATTTTTGAAAGACTTGGGGAAAGTCTTTTCCTTTTCCATCACCTCATGGATTAGGCATGTGATCTCACTTTCTCATCTGGTCATAGTGCATACACAATATTTTATTTACTTTTCATAATTAAATAGTTAACCACATCCACACAATAATTATCCATTGGGGTCCACTCCCCTTTGGATTTATGTTCAAATGTCTCATTTGAAAAGCATATAACTTGGGGGTGTTACATATTCCCCCTCTGAAAATAAACACCGTCCTCGGTGTTGACAACTATCTACTTAGTTTATTTTGAACATAATTATGAATGCTGTTCCATCATCTTAGCTTCTCTGTTCCATGTAGCTTTTCAGCAGTAAAGTGCTCCACTGCACCTTTACTCTAGCTACTGTTCGATTTCACAATTCCATTCCTTCCCGCTTTCATCTTTGAAGCGACTTTGGAAGGAAATTCTTTTTCTGGTTCCACCTGGACCACATTTCAAATCAATTATGTGAGAAGCATCATGTACAAAAAAAAAAAAAAATTCCAACAAGGAGACATGAAACACATCATGAAATTTAATATGCAATGGTAGGGCTAGTTTATAAGCCATTAGTCTCCCTCCTTTCCAACACCTTCCTCATTGTTACACTTTGACGTTGATGTTTCAACTTTGACAAAGATTTCTTCTTCGTCCTGATTAGTTTCCAGCAGAGTACTCTTCTGCTTCCACTCTATTTACTGATGCCTTATGCCGTTGGTTTTCTTCCTACTTCTTTGCAAGAAGTCTGTCTGGAAGATCTTTTACTCTGGTTTCTCTGTCCACAATTCATACCAATGTAAGTAATATCAGGTATATACAATTGATAATCCACAACCACATTCTGCATTTCAATAAACTTAATAAATTCAGTTATTAATCAAACCGTTCAGGTTCATAATAATTTAGTGCACTTTTAGTACACTACTTATCCTTTCTTGTTTTTCAGTGAGATTCTTTCCTCACGCAACTTGGTCCAGTTCAGCTTTTCTTGAGTTTCTAGGTGATTTATCTTCACCCTTTTTTCTTTCTCCTTGGTTCCAGAGTGTACACTTTCCTGTTACACACTTGACTAAACAATTTTATAACTTTTCATTAGTACTCATAAATGAAAGAAAACAATGGTATCATATGCATGATTATGCTTACCCTTTCTTATTTCATAGCTGTACTTCCAGCATCTGCTCATTGTTTTCTTTTGTTAGTCAATCAATTTAATTAGTAATAACTCATATACTTCAATTCTTACTTCGCACATAAATGTCTCTTTTTTTTTTTCTTTTTTTTTTAAATTTTTTTATACAATCTTGAATGTCGTACTCCAATATCTTACTTTCAGCTGTTGGTATTTATACCATGTAAATTTTTTTTTCTAACCTCTTTTATGAATTGTATCCACTAGTTCAAAACTTACGTGCATAAATTTGGATCTAATGGGTTCCCCCACACCCAAGTCCAACTGCATCTCATATTTTTTTCTCTTAGGTGGTAGCTGTGTGATTTCACACTATTTCCGGTCTTTGAATTTACGGCTCAGGGAAATTAAATTAACTAAAATTTATCCCAACAAAGTTTGATAGTGTGAATAAATGTAATCGCTATTATTCATCACATTTGCCAGTATTACTACTTGAGAATGTCACAATTTCCCCTTTTTCAAAGTATTTCCATAATTTATACATTTACTTTAATTGTTTTTTTTTCCATGCATGCTCATTTTCATAATCATTTTCACATGTAAAAAAAAACAATTGTTAGGTTTTCAATTCTACCCTAGCTAACTCTCCTGGGAAAATTTGATTTATCCCTTCATTCATTTATTTATAACTCAATGTAAGGGATCTGCATTACATTATTTAATATGCACTGTTCCACAATTACTAAACCAGCTATTTAACTGGGTTTATAACTCATACTTAAGTTTACCACTTCCTTATTTCCCATGTATATGAGCTAAATTATGTTTATCACCAAATACTTTAGTCATGACTTAAATATACTTGTTTTGAACCTCATCTTGAAAATTTTTCCAATCCAAATTTTTTTTCAACATTATACTTTTACCACTTCATCTACCACAATAGTGTTTATTTCTCTTTTAACCATAATTAGAGTAATAATATATTCCGACCATATGGTAAAATATGTACTTCCACTTTACTTGCAACTTTTAAGGTAAATTCACTTTTTAATATTCACTAGTGATTTTTTTTTTTTTTTCCTTCTCCTTTAATCCCGTGGGTATAAAGGTTGAGTTTTTTTTTTCTAACTGACATCAATTACCATGCATGACGATATTATATGCATACAACTTAACATTATAATAAGATCACCTATATTTATAATGTTACTTGTAGCTTTGATTTGTGTCCCACGTGCAATTTCTATCATTTCTCATGATAATGATTATTGTTTTATATATCTATATTTTTAATAGTTAATTAAGAATTTACAACTTATATTTAACATACCTCTATTAAATATAAATTTTCATTTTTCTATTATTCACCTTTCTTTACCTATTCCAATATAACCTTTCCGTTTTTTTTTTCTTTTCTCTATAATCTATTTTCATTCGAATTAGTAACTTGTAACGGAATAGTAACTAAATACACCTCTTTGGAATTTATCCACTAGATTAAACTTTAATTTAAACACCACCTCTTTAACTTAAAGTTTAAGGTCTACTTTAATTAAAATCCGCCTCCTCTAAAATTACTTTATTGAACTTTAATTTAACTCCACTCCTTTAAATTAAAGTTTAAAGTCTCCTTAAATTAACACCCACAAAGTGAATACATTATCCTTTTAAACTCTCATGATGCCAAAAGCCTGTAACTATTATTTCCTTACATATAATGTAAGAATGGATATATTACCCCTTTCGAATCCCATGCTACCCAATCATTTAACCATTCCTTAATTATAACTGAGATATAAAGGGTTATCTAAGGTTATACGTATTATTTCTCTACTAACAAATTTCCCACTTCTAGTTTAATTACAATTGACCCATATGGGTTGATTTCCAATACCAAATTTCACACCGATTTACTTATTAAATGTAACTAAAGTGCAATTTAATTTACCCAATTAAAGTGCCTCTTTACTATTCCAATATATATCTTTTTATATATAGGTATATATTCTATATCCTACCCATCAACATCTAAAGTGCCACTTTATTACATCCCATATATATATCAAGGTTCACTTATGTACATATATATTTATGGGTGTTATAAAGAAATAGCGTGTTATAACGAAAACATATATATATATATTAATCACCATAGATAAATATACATCCGGTATATCCAAACCTTTATCAAAGGTACTCAACTATAAACTTAACTATAATATACCTAAGTCCCATTTCTTGAACGCGCCAATGTATACTTATTACATATAATTACTTTAAATAGCCCGTGTAAATTTCCTTTGGGTACTTACGCATAAGAAAAAATGTGATGCAACCCTCCACGTTGACCATAACCGGAATTGTCAACGAAATTCGATTTACATACCCTACCTTTACTTAAATCAGCCTACGTGTCCATGGAACCATGCTTTCAATCGTGTAAGCTTACCTTAGTCACGACTGACACACTGGATAATTATATATCGAATCTTTGCATAACATTATACCAGAAAATATTGACGAATGTTTGCGAGCCCTGGTTTTCGGGACTCAGTTTTTCTTTGCTCATTTGCAAGTATTGGCCGAATCTTTTCACGGCATAACTCATTTTTGTTGGTTCAAACTTATAAAAATATAACTCGAAGGTATAACAATTCTGTGTGCAGATAGCAACGCCGAAATCATGTACAACTTTGTGCCTCTTCCGACGGTTCATCATAATGACAGTTCTGAACCAACGCCGACACCTTACGGATTTAGGCTTGCTGGTTCTGTAGCTTTGCGTACCCGTTAAGCTGTATTAAACGTATGACCTGGTCTAGCGAACAGCGCTAGCGTCTTACTTCATAGATGAGGGTACAGACCGCGGGCGCTCATCGCCTCAGACCTAACAGGTCGTAGCTTTTCCCTACGCCCCACTGTGTTTCACAATGTTTCCAGGTACGAGCCTGTCAACGTGGCCGGGGTTTCCCAATCCACCTAGGGATTCTCTGCCTTTTCTTGGGCAGTGGAATTAGGGTTCCTAGAACTTCTTTTAAGCCGAAGTCCCTGCGCGGTCTTTGTTCATCCTCTTATTTCTGGGTGTAGAATCGTGCATTTCCCCATTCTCTTCGATGGGGTTTGAAGGTAGGGTCAGATTCGGTTGCGGCCAGGATTTTCTCTTTTCTGGTTCATTGTTATTCTTCATATAGGTTTTCAGTTCTTTATTTCGCGATTCTTTCATATCTCTACATCCCCTTGCCTTTGTATTTCCTCATGTTATAAAATGTGATTATTTTCTTCGCTGTTCGTTTCATCTCATATGAACAGTTCCCGAAGGCCGCGGTCTAAGGACATCGTTACAGTCAGTCCGAGAGACTCGTTTACAGAGACCAACGAATTATTGTTTCCACAAATCGCCTAACATTGCTGTAATTTGAATAATTGACCGTAAGAATAGTTTAACTATTAAGTTTAACACTATTGATTCCGCTCGACTTTATTTCTCCCTTCTGATCTATATTATTCGTGTATATATCTGAATAGTATTTATGGTTCTTCCTGCAGATCAAAAGGTCATCGATTCGAATCTGGTTGGGCCCTTTTTGAACGAACCCAGCCAGCGGTTCACTATTCGCAGGTCATTAATCCGAACCCGATTGGTTCGACCGTCGTTGAAAGCATACGCTGTTCGCAGGGCATCGAATCCAAACCGGCTGATCTCCTGTTCAAACCTGGTTGCTTTCTCTTTTCTTCATATGTAGTCTTATTCTTATTTCTCTTTGAACCTATATATATATTTGTTAAATTATTATCCCTGAAATCACTAGGTTATTAAGCCTGGTTTTAATCCATAGTCACCCTCTTTATTTCCAGGTTTTAATATAATTGTAAAATGCAATACTCCGTCTGATCGTGATTTCGAAGGCTAAAAGTAGAGGTGGAATATTACGTACATGTAGAATGTTGTAAGAGCTAATACGCTCTTATATATATATATATATATATATATATATATATATATATATATATATATATATATATATATATATATATATATATATATATATATATATATATATATATATATATTTTGTTTTCCTATATAGTGATACTCGATTTTCCATGATTCAGATTTGTATAATTTTTCTATCGGTCGCACCATATATGCAGGTTAAATCATTTCGGTTTTTGAGACAGTTCTAATAGCTGCTATTCGAGCCATGACGCTCGACGAAGAAAGCAGTTTTTTTTTGTTAAGAAAGCAGCTTTTCTTATTCTTTATTAAGAAATTTGTTAAGAAATGCTTTATTCACTCACATAGGTGTTTTTCCTAATGGTCGTGTTTGATATGGATTGATGCCAATAGCGCAAATATTTTTCTGGTTATGGTATTAACAAACCATAACCGATTTATATTACTTACCGCATGCTTATTTTCACCAAATCGATTCATTGTTTCCAATCAGAACCTCGTTCGCGCCTTTGGTATTTCTGCATATCGGTTGACCAATTTTCATTTCAGAAAGATTACGGACCGGTCATGAAAACTGAGTTGTCGTCCCTGGTCTTCTTTGCGTAATTACCAAAAGTGTTTTATTATTGCAGGTGATACATGCCGGGTAATAACAGTTTAATCTCGCCTCAATCGTCGCCTAACGTGATTAAACTTGGTTTCACATATACGTGCCAATGAAAGGTTTACGGGGTGTTCTTTTATGTGAATTACATCTGTGTCTAATATAATTACTATCAATCATGTTTTAATGTAGTTGACTACATAACAACTCGTTTTTTTCCACATAGGAATTTGCATATATATATATGTATCATTTTAATATATATATCGTTTTAATCACCCCTCGTCACTTGTAATGTAGATGGTTAGATTCATATATATTCGTATCAATTTTGTTTTAATATTTCCTGTTAGCTTATATATAAGTCGTTCTTATATGTAACTAGAGTACGTGGGGATCTATAATTTCTGGGAATCTACATGTTATACTTTCCTATTGGTTAAGCGCTTAGGTATGCACTTGGAACTTTAGAAGAATATACTTGTATACCATGAAAGATTTCGATTAGGTTTTAGACCTAGCATAAACTCTTTGCCATAATATAACTTTCGAGGGTTAGAGATGAACTCGATACCCAAGATACCCTACATTTGTTATGGAAGATGTAATACCTCTATAGTGTAGTTTCACTCTTTAGGTTAGTAAGAATGCATTTTCTAGGTCCATGCTTTTAAATTATATTCTTCTTTTGAGGTATATCTATATGTATTTGAATTTCATTTACTTCGTCCTTGGGACACATAGAATTCATATATATATCTGTGGTTCCTTTGTAATTGGGATTAGTACGAATGTAATTGTGTAATGCTTCGAACCTTGTTAATATATATATCAAGTGTTTTAATGGTATAACAATAGAAGTAGTCGAAAGTTCAATTGATGTGGTACATTAAGCATAGATCCACTCTATTTCCCTAATGTTTATCTCAAGGGTTAGAGATGAAATTATAAACCAAATATTCTACCCTTGTTATGGATGCGATAATCCTTCTATAGTGTATATTTCCTTTGTGGTTTAATAAGAATTCAAGATCCACGCTCTAGAGTCCTTTCTCTAAACTCTATTTTCCTTTTTAGGCACCCCTATATGTATTCAACAGTGCTTGACTAGAGGACAGTAATTATAAATTAGGTCCTTTGCTGTAATATGTGGTTTCCAGGAGTAAGGATAGATTTGAAGATACACTCATGACTGTTATCACAATCCTATAGAGTAAAGTTATTATTATAAATTTTTTTCTTTTCTAGCACAATTTCGAAAATCATATACTAACCTCTCACTTTCATCTTGTTTAGATTGTTACCATGTAACTTTAGTTCTGCTATAATGTTTCTCCAGCATACACATAAGAATATAATATCATTTTTGTGTCTACAGGTAACACAACAAAATTTAATCATCTATAAAGACTAAATAACTTCAGAATTAGACCGACCATGGTTTAGAGTTTCTGGAGTTTCTACTCTATAGATTTCTGGTCTACAACTAAACAGCACATGGGGCGGTTCGATATGAATCTTACAAGCGGAGGACTCCACCATGTTTCAGTAATTGATTTCCCTCATCAATAAGATCTTGCTAGGCCTCCACTTCAACAGATTTGTATCATTAAATTTTGCATAATATATTATAGCATTTAGACTTGTAATTCATGCAACATTTGCTACTTTTCTACCAGAAATACTTTCTCATTCCTTTATGCAAAATTAAAGCGTGGATTTGTTTTTTTTTTTTTTTTTTAACTTCCATTTCTCACCTACACAAGTCTGAAATAATTTTTCTTCGCTGTCCTCAGCCTTAAATGAAAACTGCCTATAGTTAATTTTGTAACTATCTTAGGAGTTTCTCATTAATATTTCATTAATCATTTTGACATCCATATTAGGATCTGGCATGTTTCCTCGCCCCACCCAGATCTACACACAGCTTGTTTTCTTTAATCATGGTTTGTAGCTTAGTGTTATTCAATGTACAGTAACTCAACATTTTTGAGTGAGCACCCAACTTGCCCAGTTTTCTCAACTTGGGCTCTGATACCATTTGTCACGTCTCCCAGACCCAGCTTCTTACTCATAGAACATAACCTCAGATACATTCAGCATCAAAGTAGAGATGTATGCATCCACGTATACATCTAATTGTATTCAGTTAACCTTCCTTGCTCCAACTACTTTCCCAGCAGTTCATATGGAAGGTAAATAGATGCTCTTTTCCTAGTATTTTTAAATATGCTTACAATCTTCCCTTACCCACACTTTTATCGCACCAAGAGATTTTCAATAGGACTCTCCCCTTAATTTACGGTTACAATTATGCATGTTAACCTCTTCCCTTGGAAAACTGGGATATAGATCCTCCCGCTCCAATCAAATGGGGGTAGGGAATACTGAAATTGAGAGTTTAGACTTCCTAGTTTCAGATTCTAGTACTTAGTTAGGATTCAACTTCTGCTTTCTTATATTTACACTTACATGTAATAGAACAATTTACATTCTTAATTCTACAATTCTTGCCATTGTAATACAGCTGATACACGGACCCCATACTACTATCACAGGGTTGTTGTTCCTACTTTCTGTGGTTGGTTTCAGGGAATTCTGTACCATCAATATTGTTATGACAGGTTTAGTTGTGTGGTACTTGCTGTTCGTGGGTACTGTTTGTTAACATTTTCTGTCTATACACCCAGCAATTAACTATTCCTTTAAAAGACAGCAAGCCACACCTGTACATAGTTATTAAACTAGCTGTTCAAATGAAGTTATTAAACTAACTTAATTTCTACAAGGTACTCATCTCTATAATCCAACCATTTGTCTTTGCTATCAATAGCTTTAGTTTGCAATTACATGAGTTACTGAACAAATAATCAATCTAAAATTTGCATAATGATCCATAACATTGTGTTGTGTGCATAATAAACCATAACATCACAATTCATAAATTGCATAAGAAATTATAACATCACAATTCAGAAAGCAGGGATATATTTAATACAGACTTACAGAAATCTCCAACAATATGCATGCATACCTCTACCATGACCAGTCCTCCCAGCCATAGAATCCTCTTTATCTCCCAGGATTCACCCCCGAGCAGAGATCCTCCAGTGATACTAACCTCAATCGACCCACGGAGCGACTTATTTGGTATTAGCTCCCCCAAAGCTTTGTTTCCCAGTGCGGGTCCCAGTTCAGGGATGCTTTATTCTGTTTGCTTTTCCCTTCCCCATTTGGACTCTTTAATTGCTTTAAGATTTTCTCCAGGCACTGGATTTTTTCTCACCTCTTATTTTGCTCCTCTTCATTGGGAAATTTAGATTTTTCCTCAAAAATCTAAATTAGAAATAACTTCTTTCAAGGATTTTTGAAAGATTTTGGGGAAAGTCTTTTCCTTTTCCATAACCTCATGGATTAGGCATGTGATCTCAATTTCTCATTTGGTCATAGTGCATACACAATATTTTATTTACTTTTCATAATTAAATAGTTAACCACATCCACACAATAATTATCCATTGGGGTCCACTCCCCTTTGGATTTATGTTCAAATGTCTCATTTGAAAAGCATATAACTTGGGGGTGTTACACTCACATCATAAAGTTCATATGAACCTTGAATATCTCATTTTTTTATATAAAAATACATTAATCTCACACACTATATATTCTTTCATTCAAACATAAGCTTAAACACACACAATCTAGTTCTCTGTTTCACTTTAAATTCCATAGTATCCACATAAAAAAAGTATTCATTGTTATTCATGACTGCTTTTGATTTCTTTTATTATGTTTACAAGCTTGTTATGTTCTTCAATATTAGCATAACACTCATGGATAGCAAGTAGTTGTCAACTAAGTCACCTAATTCATGTTGGTATTCAAGATTGAGAATATATATGTGTGCATGTGTGTTTGTGTGTATAATAAAATTATGTATTCTCCCTAAACATCTGATAAAAATATCACTTGTAATCTAGATCATCTAATTTTAATAATATTCTGGTAGGATTTTAAAAACTTGAAAACATAATAAAGATAATAGGTTATTATAAAATTATGATTTTTTTTTTAAATATTATTCTTATTTAAAAAAAAAAAATCATTATTTAAATATATTAATAATAATAAAAGAATTAATCAATTTGATTTATATAATGTAAACCAGACATAATTTAAACTAAAAATATTTAAAAATTAAAATTTAATATTTAATATTTATATTTATACAAAAATTAATTCATATTGAAATTATTAAAAAAAAAAATTTCTATACGTTGCACCGATTTTAGTGTTATGGAACCAATCAAGGACTGATGGTGATGTCTGTAAAATAACATTGTGGAGGTCATTACAATCAGTGAGTATGGATTTGTTCAAAAGCTAACAGAGAGGTCTCAAATATCACTAAGCTTCACCGCTTTTTTTTTCAAAAAGAAAAAAAAAATTGTGGGTCAAATTCTGTTGAACTTCAACCGCTCTTCATAGTTTTTCTAGCATTAATATATGGATTTCATTAGAGATTGAGGTTTATTTAAAATTGAATTTACTAGCAATTGCACCATATGTTGCAAAGGAAACACTGTAAAGCAGTAACATAGAAAATAGTAGTATAGAGGAAAAAATATGTGATATGCTATGTGATTTAATTGAATATTGAACTTATAAATATGAATTAGTTTATTTAAATTAAATTATAGGTTTGGAGAATTTTCTACACTTGGTCGTTTTGTAAATTTAAATTTTTTAAGAGTGGTTATTATCACTTTGAAATTCGGTTCCTTGGTTTTCCATATCCTCCTAAAGATGTGAAATTATGGTCATCAATACTCAGTTTCTAATGTATAGGTTAACACGTCGATGTGTCTTTTTGGGTTCATTGGTTCATCTCCAAGAACCATGGCTACATAAGGTGACGAATTCACTTCTTCCCTCTTCGTATGTACTAGTGAGTTACTAATTGAATTTTTATGCCTATTCTGCTTTAAATTTCCATTAGAACAATATTTACTCTTACAAGCACCAGGGTTTTATATATTCCAAAGGAAAATTCCGCAAAGTTCAATTCTTTCCTGATAACAATTTTACTCGGCCTTGCAGGGTGTCTCTATAGCCATAAGACCCAATCACCACACAAATGCATCAATCCTTTGTTTTACTTTACTTTCTTAGGTAATTTAATGGCTCTTCCTACTGCATGTATGCATGTATGGTTGTTTTTCATTACATATTCTTTTGGATATGGTTTTCCTACCTCAGAGCTAACTTATATTCCATTTTCAGCAACATGGTGAAGAACGCAAGCTCCATTGACATATACTTAGGTAATATAATGAGAATTCCCTGGCTAATTATTTGCTAATGCATATTATTTTTTTTTATCCAACATCATTCTCGTTGGTTGATTGTGAGATCTACTTTGCAGGTACACACGCTACCCTCAAACCCTGTCTCAGACTATGGAGGTTTTGGACCCATCTTCAACTGACTTGACATAGATTTTTTCAAGTCGATTATTTTAGTACTTCTCCTCAAGTTTCACCTTCCAACACTTGATTTTTTCAAGTTTCCGATCTGGTGGAAAATATGAATAACCCAATTGTGTTTTGTTCTTTTATTTTTTGTTTAATGGTTGTGTAATTATGGCTTATTTTTATTCATTGGGTAGTTTATTCCCTTTCGTTTGATATTTTTTCTTCCTTCTATTTAATTTTTTCACTATGGACTTTTTTTGATATTCTTTATGAGCTATCTTGTTTTCATGGGTTCATAAGAGATCCTATAACTGTGTGTTCTTGCTTACTAGAAGGGAAATTTATTTGTATATGGATGCATATTGTGATAGTTATATGGCTTTTTATAGTATATATGTGTATGGTATTTATATTACAAGTCCATGATAAATTCAGTTGATTAATTCGTAGTGAATTAACTTAGCTCATACTAATACCGATGGTTGAAACTAGGTTCACTGGTCAATTTGTTAAGATATCAATATCAATTTACTAACAAAGTATTTCTGCAGAGGTTATGTTTATGGGTGTTCTTTGAATATAGTAGTTAACTTATTCTAGTACTCAAATTTCTATAATTTTATTTTCCTAAAAATTATTTCATTTAATTATCTAATTTTTTGATATAACAAAATAAATTAAAAGTTATTAATAAAATTGTAAATATAACAAAAATTATCTAAAATAATTTGAATGTATGAAAAAACAATTTAAAATACATTGAATTTAAAGAAAATAATAATGTAAAAACAAAATCTAACACAAGTTATAAGATATAAATGAAAAACTATTTTTAAATGAAAAACATAATTGTAAATCATAAAAACATAATTGAAAATTATTTTAAGAAATCAAATAATCTCATCTAAATCATTAGAAAATATATATTTTTTTACTAGAAAAGGTCATCCAGAACTCATTTTGAGGACCACATGTTAAGTCAACTAATATTTATAATTGAAAAAAAAACTCACAAAATTATAAAGCTAATCAACCAATACTTGTGATTTGACTTTATGGTTATTAGAAGGCTCCTAAAAAAAATTATTTAAAAAAAATGAATTATTTCTACTTAAGAATAGAATAATTTATCAATAAAATGGAATTATTTGGACATACTAGTGGAATTTTTCAATTTGAGTATTTTCTTTTCTAATTAAATCCAATTTCCAATTCAATTTGTTTTATAGAAAAGATACCTAATTATTTCAGATTTGACCCAATTTCCAATACAATTAGGTGCTCAATTTATTTGACAGAAAAAATTACCTAATTATTTCATAGATTCCTTTGTAAAATTTCCACTATAATGTTTATTATTTTATTAATCTATAAATATTCTAAATATTATTTTATTAATCTATAAATACTCTAAATATTTTTATTTGGAAAGAAATAAATATTATATAATTTATAAAATCAAAATCCTCAAACCATAATTGAAAAAACATAAAAAAAAACTATAAAGCTAATCATCCAATAACAATACTTATGCTTTGATGTTATGGTTATTAAGAGACTCCTAAAAAATAATTTATAAATAAAATGGAATTATTTGGACGTACTAATGGAATTCTAGGTATTTTCTTCTCCCATTTGACCCAATTTCAAAGACAAAGATACCTAAAATAGAATTGAATTAAGTATTTTTCAACCCTTCAATTTATTTTAAAGACGAAGATACCTAATTATTTCATAGGTTCATTTGTAAAATTTTGAGTACAATGCTTATTATTTTATTATTTTATAAATATTTTGAATATTATATTTATTATTTTATACCTATTCCAGAGCTATTATTCTCACTTTCTCCATTATTTGACATATTTACATGAGAAGGGAATGCTTGTGGATCTATTTGTCATAGAGTTGACATTCTTCACTTGAATTCCATTGTTCTTGTTCTTGTTACTTCAACTCACCTCATTCTCATATTTGGTTTTCTGACTTGTGTATTTTTATCCATTAGAAAATGTAGAAATGGAGGGGTTTTTAATTAGAGAAATCTCAAGTATTCCTTAATGTGATCCACTACCGAATTATTTTCTTCTTATACGGCGATTCAAGGTGAATTTCCTCTATCAATACTTGTTTCCCTTAATTCTCTATGAATTCAACCTCACTTTGACTTACTAGTTGCTTGTTTACTCCTCCATGGTATCCTTGGTAATTTCTATTCTCGCTTTAACTTTGCATTCAACCAATTGTCACTACAAGGTTGATTTTGCATTTCTACCTAGGGTTTTTATCCTTGAAACCCTAAATGTTATTTATTGATTTATTTTTTTTATTCTAGTAATGACCATGCCTTTTGAGGCTTGAAATATTTTCTTAATTATCAATGTAGATCACCTAATTCTTATATTCTTGGTAGAAAATAGTTACACTCTCTTCATGGTTTTTAATTATTAAATCCTAATTCTTCCATTATTTTTATTCTCTCTTTTAAAATGGTTATTTAAAGTATTATTACTTATAAGTTTGTTGCACCATTCATTAATTTGATATAGAGTTCTTCACTCCTAAAGAATAATTACCCTCTTTCTTCACTTACCCTCTTTCTTTAAGATATTATGCTAACATTTATTTGTTGTTGAACTTTACAAGGTAATAGAAATGGATGCACCACATTCAATCTTGAGAATATATAATTTGGGTTCATTCTCTATTAAAGTAAATCATCATTTGTTCTGATAAATACAATCACTTTCTTTTACACTTGTTTAAATTCCATGTTTTCTACTCTCATATAGGTATCGATTCAATCGAGTGCATTTGTACTATACTTTTGCTATCTCGTGACTCTTTTCGACAATCAAGACTAAGTTAGTTCCTTTCTCTTCCTTACAGTTCATTCGTATATGCTTAATTAAGTACTTTTCATCTATATGTTTGAGACGTATTGGTCTATGATTTCCCGGAAAAGGAAAAATGCCTTTATATTATGGGTCATCTTATTTTGAACAAAATATTATTCTTCCTTCAAATGATTTTAGGCAATACGTTGGTTAACCTATTTATTAGGTATATATGGTCGAGATCTTATAATTTTTCAAGTCCTTATAGACCTTGTGATTGTATATATGTCTCTTTTAATTTTTGGGTTGATATACCATTTCCACATTTTTATTTTCTAAGAACCTAATTGTATACTTGTTTTCCTCTGTAATGTGTGGATAGTAAACGCATAGTTTATTGTTATCTTTCTATGGCTATGGATAGTATGTAATTATGCTCTACCACTGTTTTATATATTTTTCAATGTTATTCTTATTATATTTTTCATATATACTTGTATTCATTATATGTAATTGACCAAAAATTTATCTTTAAAAAAATAGGAAGGCTACACCCAACATGGGTTCTTTTCTTTCAATTTATTTTCTACAAAATATAAATCTATTGTTCAATATTTAATAGAAGGTAAAGGCATGTGTCATCTTAAATTTGTATTGTCTAGGCCTTAACTTTTCTAAGAGTATTTTTCCTATCCTAAAGTTATATTCCCTCATTGTGAGTATTTGTTAGGTTTTTTTTTTTCCATTATAATCCACATAATTTACCTATGTAATTTAAAGTAATTGCAGTAAGAAAATAATTTTCTGAAATTTCAAATACACATCTTAATATGACATTTCTTATATTGTTTAAATACAAAGCTTTCCCTGGTTGCTTCATGGTCTCTACTCCTTTGTACTAGTCCCTTTACCTCTGATAGGGATTCTTCATGAAATTTAATATTTAAGTGTTTGTATAAAAATTCATGCATATATATGCTAATTATGATTATGTATACATACTTTAACCTACTATTTATTCTATTAAAACTAAGTTAAAGTATCTACTCTAGTATAATTTACTAAGATAAAGATTTTGTTAGTATAACAAATTTAGTATACTTTTTCCACTCCTAATCAAGATATTTAACCATACTCACAAAAAACCTTAATATAAATGGTATACAAGAATATTAAATATATTCCATGTTTCCTTATCTAAAATCATTGCCCATATTAATTTATAAGAACTCTCAATAGTTCCACTTAATTTTTTTCCAACTCACTCTTAAGTGGAAGTTTTACCTTATTTATTTTAGTTTTAATTTGTACTTTCTATGTATGCGTTTAATATTGAGGGTTAACCTTACTCCTTTTTATATTAGATACTCTAAGAATCTAGTTATTTAGATTCTCTTTCCAAAGCCTAAGTTAGAATTCTCTCAAACTCAAAACATAACTTAGAAAATATAACACAGGAATATAATCATTATAAACATTTTGGGTTCATTGGTTCATCTCCAAGAACCATGGCTACATAAGGTGGCGAATTCACTTCTTCCGTCTTCGTATGTACTAGTGAGTTACTAATTGAATTTTTATGCCTATTCTGCTTTAAATTTCCATTAGAACAATATTTACTCTTACAAGCACCAGGGTTTTATATATTCCAAAGGAAAATTTCGCAAAGTTCAATTCTTTCCTGATAACAATTTTACTCGGCCTTGCAGGGTGTCTCTATAGCCATAAGACCCAATCACTGCACAAAGGCATCAATCCGTTGTTTTACTTTACTTTCTTAGGTAATTTAATGGCTCTTCCTACTGCATGTATGTGTGTATGCTTGTTTTTCATTACATATTCTTTTGGATAGGGTTTTCCTACCTCAGAGCTAACTTATATTCCATTTTCAGCAACATGGTGAAGAATGCAAGCTCCATTGACATATACTTGGGTAATATAAATGGGAATTCCCTAGCTAATTATTTGCTAATGCATATTTTTTTTTTCTCCAACATCATTCTCGTTTGTTGACTGTGAGATCTACTTTGCAGCTACACACGCTACCCTCAAATCCTGTCTCAGACTATGGAGGTTTTGGACCCATCTTCAACTGACTTGACATAGAGTTTTTCAAGTCGATTATTTTAGTACTTCTCCTCAAGTTTCACCTTCCAACACTTTATTTTTTCAAGTTTCCGATGTGGTGGAAAATATGAATAACCCAATTGTGTTTTGTTATTTTATTTTTTGTTTAATGGTTGTGTAATTATGGCTTATTTTTATTCATTGGGTATTTTATTCCCTTTCGTTTGATATTTTTCTTCCTTCTATTTAAATTTTTCACTATGGAATTTTTTTTATATTCTTTATGAGCTATCTTGTTTTCATGGGTTCATAAGAGATCCTATAACTGTGTGTTCTTGCTTACTAGAAGGGAAATTTATTTGTATATGGATGCATATTGTGATAGTTATATGGCTTTTTATAGTATATAAGTGTATGGTATTTATATTACAAGTCCATGATAAATTCAGTTGATTAACTCATAGTGAATTAACTTAGCTCATACTAATACCGATGGTTGAAACTAGGTTCACTAGTCAATTTGTTAAGATATCAATATCAATTTACTAACAAAGTATTTCTACAGAGGTTATGTTTATTGGTGTTCTTTGAATATAGTAGTTAACTTATTCTAGTACTCAAATTTCTATAATTTTATTTTCCTAAAAATTATTTC